>MU224081.1:423397-436025 GCA_018584345.1 Thuja plicata
AATTGACAGAAATTGTTAAAATTTATATTAATGTGCAAGAAAATATAAAAATACAACACTATAGCATGATAAGAAGTTTAGAAAAGGAAATTAAATGGAGGTCCTGATTTGTAAAAATCAGGACTCCATCACCTGGCACAGTTGACTATGGACTGAACTACTCTTCCAACATGATTACCTTGGAAGGATATTGTGATTCAGATTGGGCAGGTGATGTCATCGGGAAGAAAAGCACTTTGGGTTTATGCTTCAATATGAGATCCGCCATGATCTCTTGGGCCAGTAGGAAGCGGTCTTCAATTGCCTTGAGTATAGCTGAAGTTGAGTACATTGCAGCAAGTGTTGCTTCAAGGGAAGCAGTATGGCTTCGTAAGCTTCTTACTGGGTTGTTTGGACAACCGTTGGATCCTACTATTATGCATTGTGATAATCAGAGTTGTATAAAGATGTTTGTCAATCCTGTGTTCCATGACAGATCTAAACATGTGGAAACTCATTATCACTTCATCCGAGATATGGTGCAAAGAAGTGCCATCCAGCTGAAGTACATCATCACTGATGAGCAAGTGGCAAATATTTTTACCGAGCCACTTAACAGGGTGAAGTTTGAATACTTCCGTGAAAGGCTTGAACTTGTAAAGATACCTGCAATTGCTGAGAGGGAGTCTTAGCTTCATTGATGTATTTTGAATCACCTCAAACCTTCAATAAATAACATGACCCTCCTTTTTTATTATGTATTTGTACTTACCACCCTCTGCGGGCAATGCAAGGTGGACATTGTATTAGTTGTATTTTGAATCTTCTTTGAGAGAAGATATGTTTGACCACCCTCTGTAGGCAATGCAAGGTGGCGTTGTAATTGAAGTCCACCCTCTGCGGGCAATGCAAGGTGGCAATGTAATTAATTTTTAAAGACCACCCTCTACGGGCAATGTAAGGTGGCAAAGATTTTGATCACCCTCTGCGAGCAATGCAAGGTGATCCTTTTGAGGCTTGTCCTCTTCCACCCTCTGCGGGCAATGTAAGGTGGATCCATCCTCTGCGAGTATGCATGATGGAAAGGCATGGAAAGTGTTCATGACAAGAGCTAGAATCCTCCCTAGCTAAGAGGGAGTGTTAATTTTTAAAGTAGCTAGATCGGTTCTAGCTAAGTCTAAAATCGAAGTTTATAGATTTAATTTAAACTTATTTACCTATTAAAGGGTCAGGGCCTTCCCTCATCCCCAACGGCTAGATAGACGTTTGGTATTTTAAGATCCAATGCAAACTCAAACGTGTGGTATAGGTCAGTCCTATGCTAATTATATTTCGGCACCAAACATTGAAAAGAATAAGGGTTGACTGTTGGAAAAGAATAAGGGTCGATTGCACTTAAAATAACTCCCACGCCATGTATATAAGGAATCCTCACTTCGACATTAAAGACACACATGCTCTCGAATACATACACAGCGATTCAAATACTTCAAAGCAGCGAACACATACAACAAGCTCTCCAATACATATACGGCGATATCCATGAGAAGTTAATATTAGAATTCCATAGTCTTGTTGTCGCCTACAGCTCAAGCATACACTGAGAATCCCACAGCGAATTACAATCATGCTACAGCAATTAACAATCTTCATATGATCTACAGTATCATTACCAGCGAATTTGTGTTTGACATATTGGTTGAGGATCAAACTTTCATCCTGGGCCTGCGAACTGTATATGCACGAGCTGTATATGCACATTTGTGAATACTCTTGCCTTTGGACTGTCAAGTGTTTACTTGACCAGCGATACACTTGTGAAGGTGGAAGTCTGAATCCTTCAGCCACAATAAGCTTTGGCTCTACATCCTGATTGGCAATCAGCATTGTACTGTGAGTTGACATTCTCTGGAAATTAATTTATCATTTCTTGTTGGGTTTTTCACCTCCACAAGGGAGGTTTACCCAGTGTATCTTGGTGTTGTGTGTCTTTCAACTTATTAGATTATTAGTTGTGTTGAACTCTTTAACTTAATAATCTTTATTTACTTATCACTTGATCTGATTATTTGAAATAGTTATTAGCTCTGTTGTTTGTTCTCAATTTACTTAGATCTGATCTCAAATTAACATCAGGGAGTAATGATGGAAATGACGAGAAGGAGAATGGCAATAATGTTGATGATGGGAAAAATTTGAATAAAACTGAGGAAGAAACAGTTAAACCTTCATATAAGGGAGTGGTTTTTGAGCAGTCTATGCCCGTGCTTCCAGAATATGTTAGTTTTAATGGAAAAAAATTTAGAAGGCAAATGGGAAAGGGAGGACCAGAGCCCAACTCTGATGGACATAGACGAGGAACCAAAGACGACAACCATGCAGAGTGCTCTGGTCATGAAGGAAGAGAAGAAGGTAAGGCCCCGTCGCCCGAAGTTAAGACCCTGGCTCTCTCGCCGAATGATGATATGGTAAAGGCTATTAAATCCGAACAAAATAGGCTTATAAACATTGTTGTTTTCTTTGTTTGCATGGATGTTAAATTTCTGCCTGCAAGAAAGTTTTTGGATGATTAGTTTAACAATATTTGGGGAAAGAAATTGGGTATTCTGGTCAAGTTCAGTAGAATGATACAAAAACGTTTGTTTGTTGTTTTCTTAAAGACTCGCGGGATGCAAGAAAAATTTTTGAAAAAGGGATACTGGAATGTAGGGCAAACTCTGTTTAGAGCCCTTCCTTGGTCCCCGCAATGTAATACAGACCATGTCATAGCCCGCTCATCCCCATTTTGGGTTGAATTGAGAGTCCAACCTGAATTTTGGCCCTTCATCCCGCACATGCTTAAACCTTTGGGTTTTGTGCTCCAAGTCGAGGAATCCGGAGTCACACTTCCACACCTTAATGCCCGCATTTTAATTACTATGAACCCTGATGTTGTGTTCCCTAAAGAAATTTCCGTTAATATTGAGGAAGAAACTTTTAGATGGATTATAGTTAAACTAGGAGACATAGGAGCTTGTTTTCATTGCAAGCTTAATGGGCATAACAGAAAAAATTGTCCATCACTAAAAAATATTCAAAGGGATTTTAATATGACGACACCTAATAAAGATACCCCGCAAGCCGAAACCAGTAAGAAAGATAACAATGGGGACATTTACAATGGGGAGAAAATGATAATAATAATAATGATGTTAATAATGCGCAAGATGTCTCAGGTGAAACCCTTGATAATCACTTGGATAAATATGTGTCTCTTACTAACCCTCTGTTTGAAAATGACTTTGAAATTAGAACTGCAAACCAACATGGTAATAAAGATACCCATAATCCATTTGCTTGTCTACCACAATACATCCCTATTTCTAGGGAGAAAGTGAATGAAGATAATGCCCCTAAACAGAATGCTCAGCAAATAGCTCTCTGTAAAATTCAAGAAGCTGGTAACAAAATGAGGTATGATAAATAGCATACCCCTGAGCAAATCACAAAATGCACTGATATCATACCTTCCATGGCAGAGGTTAATAGCGATGCCCAAGAGAGTCCTTCTGAACAGATAGAGCAAGATATGGTGGAAGGGGGATTCACAAAAGTGGTTAATAAGAAAAAGAGGAAAACATATGAAAGAAGCAAAAGTGTTAAGAATAATGAGAGAACCAATAAGCTCAGAAATTCTGAGCTTCCAAAATGTTTTACTAGATTGTGTAAGAAGAAAAACCCCCCATCAAGTTAATGATGACCATGAATATTCACAGTTGGAATATTAGAGGTCTGGAAACGCCAGACAGAAAGTATATTGTTAGGAATTGATGTAATAAAATTCATAAGAACGATATTATTTGTCTTCAAGAAATAAAAGTTATTGGTTACCATGCTTATAACACCCTCATTTTTTTGTGGGATAAGGCCACATGTCTCTTCTCTGGTCATCACACAGGTAAAGGAGGAGTGGCTATTTTGGTGGGGCCTCAATGGGAGAACAAGATAATTAACAATGGTGTCTCTCCTTGCCTAAGAGCTATATGGATTCCATTCAAGTTTAAGGAACAAGTGATAGAGTTTGTAACATATATGCACCAAATGACTATAGAGAAACGGTCGCTCTGTGGGATTGGCTGACAAACAATCTCCCTGATGCATGTTGGACATTCATTGGGGACTTCAATATGATTGAAAATAGCCAAGATAAATTTGGAGGTAACAAACATGAGTGGAAAGGAAATGAATTCTTCTTTTGGGCCAGATTTAAAAGGAGATTTAATGTTTGTGACCCCTTGGACAAAATGAAAAAGGAATATGACAGTATATGGTTTACCTGATATAACAATCAGTCCAGTAAGAATAGAATATATTGCAGGATGGACAAGATATATGTAAACCCTACTAACCTTGGTTTTTTTCATTCACCAGGGAAAGCCCCAATATCTGTGTCCCCTACAAGCATATCTTATCACTCCCCTATCTTTGCTTGTATTATTCTTAAGAGCTCAAATTCCCAATCCAAGAGGCATAATAGGAAAAATATGTTTAAACTTAATACAGCATTTTTGGATGATGAAGATTCTCTCATGGCTATTCAAATGGCTACTACTTTGTCCAAATTCTGCAACCCTGAAGCTTCACCCAAAGCCAAATGGGATCAAATGGGGGAAATGTGGAGAAAGATGTTTCAAATCATAGGGACTAAAGAAGCCATTGACAGAAGACAAGAGGAAAATCTCTTTCAAAGGAAACTCAATGAGATTGAAAAAGCCCTTCAAGCTAAAAGCAATGATCAAGATCTAGAGCAGGAGTTGATTAGTACTAAGGTGCAACTTAGGAAAATTCAGAATTATAAAATCCAAGGCCAGAAGACTAGAGCCAAAGCCAGATGGGGCTCAAGGATGGGGATAAAGGGACCAAATACTTCTTTAATCTTATCAGAGCCAAGCATAGCAGGGAAGAGATTAGGGGTATTCAGGTGGAAAATGGATTTACCGATGACAATAAAGTTCTATAAAAAGAACAAAGAATGGGTTACTTGTGAGTTGATGGAGCTTTATGAGGACGCTTTTGAAACAGGCTCTTTGGGAGAAAATGTTAACAGGGGGGTGATTAAACTTCTTCCTAAAGAGGGTGACATATCTCAAATCAAAAATTGGAGACCCATTACCTTGTTAAATCATTCAATAAGATCATTGCTAAAATCATGGCCAGAAGAATCACTGATATGCTTAAAGATATTGTTTCAGTTACTCCAATTGGTTTTAACTGGGGCAGATACATTCTTGATAACCTTATCACAAGCTAGAAGGCTATGCACTGGGCTAAAATGGATGGACAGAATGTGGCTATGATATTGTTAGACTTTGAAAAAGCATATGATAGAATTGAATGGCAGTTTGTTCTAAAAATGTTGGAGGCATTTGGGTTTCCACCCTACTTCTACAAATGGGTAAAATATATTATTTAAAGACTCATCAGCGGTGATTGAAGTGAATGGTGAGTATTTTGATCCTATTCCTCTAGGCAGATCTATTAGACAAGGGTGCCCTCTAGCTCATGCACTTTTTGTGATTGTTGTCGATGCCTTATCATACATCCTCAAAGCCGCAGAGATTGGTCCACCTGTGAAAGGCATTACTCTGCCTAATAAGGATGAACTCTTAATTGAACAGTTTGTCAATGACACTGCTTTGTTTGTAGATCTGATTGAAGATAATTTTGATAATGTTCTTAATAGATTGCAGCTATTTTGTTTAGTCTTAGGAGCAAAAATTGCTCCACATAAATCCACCAAGCTTGGTTGGACAGATAATCCCCCTAATTGGTTGCTCGGGAGGGAGTGGCAATGGTCTGGTCATTATACCATAGTGAGATACTTGGGAATACCTTTTGCTATTAACCCTTGTATCAAAGATATGTGGGCATGGATTTACAAGAAGATTGAAAATAAACACATTAAATGGCAAACTCACATGTTGTCTATTGCTGGTAGGACTCAAGTGGTTCAAAAAGAGCTATCATCACATGCTGTATACTATGCTTCTGCTTGGCTTATGTCTAATTACCAAACCAGTAAATTGGAAAAGATACTAGGGGAGTTTCTCTAGTCAGATGGGCTTGGCAATAGAAAGAGACATTGTGTCAAATGGGATTGGTGTTGTTCTCCATAAAAGGTAGGGGGATTAGGATTGAGAGATCTTAAAATGCAAGGGGTTGCTCTAGCTTCCAAGTGGATTATCAAAGCTCTGTGTGGTAATGAACCTTGGAAGGTACTGATTAGGAATAATCTAATCAAGTCCTCTGCAAAAAAAAGGGAAACAGTGGAAGAACATTCCTTTATATGACATTGTGTTTGGTGATTTTGATATCAAATTTTTTGGTTCTAATGTGTTCTCTACCATTTGGAAGGCATGGTGTCAAGTTAGACCTTTGATTTGTTCAAGGGATGTTGTTGGGAAAGATCCTTCATTTGTTTTTTTAGACATATCTATTTGGTGGGGCATTTACCTTAATGATAAGCCCCTTGCATTAACACAATGTTGCTCGGCTAAGAATGGCATAATAAAGGCATCTCTCTCATTCAGGATATTGTAGTAGACAAGCGATTGGGCTCTTGGGATGATATCAGTACTAAATTTAACATCCCTAATTCTCACAAGAAAACCTATACTCTTATTTCTAAAGCAGTGGGCAGTTTTTTCCAAGTAAAATTATGAATTCTCATCAAGTGCTTGAGCACTTAAAGTGGTCAAATGGTAAGAATCTGTGTGAGTTTTCTATTAAGCAAATCTACAATATGCTCAAAGAAGATGTGGGTATTATCAGTAGAATTAATGAAGTCTGGGGCTTTAACTGGGCAAGCACTAGATGGCACTTTGTCTTTGATTTATTTTGGCACTCTCCTGTTGAGCCCCAAAAAAGTGTGCTTTAGATGGATCCTTCTTCTTAAGAAACTTGTTGTTGGGTCTTTTCTCTCCTCTCATGGTAAACAACCTATCATGTGTTCTATTTGTAACTGTCTTGAAACCTTTAAACACTTGTTTTTTTATTGCAAATTTGCTACTAAAATTTGGTCTTTGTTTTTTGGTCACCCTATTATTTGGAATAGTAACTTTGGTCCTTCTTGGCATGAAATTCTTGCTGGTTATGTGGAGGAGTTTGATTTCAAGATGAATAAATTCTGGTTTGCTCTAACTTCTGAAATCTTGTGGACCATCTGGAAGCAAAGGAATGAGGAAATTTTCCAAGACAGGCAACAGGACCTTACTGAGTTTAATGTTAAACTCATACATTTCTATATTGTGTCTCAGATTACAGCCATTATCAAGGTTCCAAGGGACAGATTTCACTCTCTTGTCAAAGAAGGAGCTATGATCATATTCCAAAAAGACATTCAAGCTTCCACATACCTGGAGGACAATCCAGGATTGATTGCCAATGATGATAATGAAAACCTGAATAAAGACATCAGAGATACTCAAACTAATATAGAACATGAGAACACTGGAACCAGAGTTGCTGAAGACAGTGACGAGACTTTTAGGAATGCTGAAATCCACAATGATGGATGGGTCAATGTTGGTTACAGAAACTACAGTATTGATGGATGGGAACAATCTTGAAGACAGACACTTCAACAGTTTTTTTGGGAAAGTTTTTTGATAGTCTTTCTTTCTATATGCTTTGATATAATTGTATCTATCCTGATTATACTAAATCACTGATATGTAATAGACTATAAAGGACATGATCTAGTTTATCGTTGGATAAACTAGTCAACAACAGCATACACTTTTGAAAGCTGTGATCTTTGATACTTTTCATGTTTATGTATTTAGTTGATAATCTTCTATAATATAAAACAAATAAAATTATAATCCTATATTTTTAGATGCTAAAAATGACTGTAAAGAACTTAGTGATCATTATAAACACTTGTTAATTATCAGTGCAATTCTTTTTGTTTGGCTTTGAATATTGGATGTAACCTTTCATGTTTGGCAAATCCTGATTTAACTTACCTACAAGTCTAGGCTTGTCTTGCAATTCTCGTATATAGCTGGAAAAAAGTTATTTATAATACTCAAGGTCTTCCAGGAATTTGGTGAGTTTGGGAAAATGAGTTCATGACACTCTGGCTTTTTCAAAGCAGAATTTAAAAATACCTTAGTTTTCCCACTTTATTATTTGCTTTTATTTCTACGAGGACTTTTGCAAATTTTAAATATTAGCTAAACTCCTTATATACAGGATGCTTTCTTGAGTGCAAAAGTCTTTGCCTACGGAGACAGGGTCATCAAAACTAAAAATGTCGAATAGAAGTCACAGCAACAAATTAAACACAATGTTTTATGTACTACGTTTATCAAAGCAGCTTCCAAATAGAAATGTCAAATATGAGACAAAGCATCTAAATCCACAATTTCGACACAAATGTTGTATGTCTTGACATTTGAAAACATCCCATAAGGACAAGTACTATTCTTATGGAGGTAATTTCCACGTGTCGTATCCTCTCCACTAACCTTTCCAGATTTATGAGTAACAATAGTGCTATAGTTGTGTATACTTCTAGCCCAAAATGTACATGCAGAATGAAAACTCAAGACAGTAGTCAGTAATCTCAACTCAAACAAGACTTCTAACCTGATTTTCGTAACGCTACGCTGCTTTCTAATTCCAAGTTTGTTGCCAAGCACACTATCAAGATCCCAGCGTACTTGATTTTCAGCTTCTTTTTCATCACTCCTTATTCCAGAAAGGTGCTTTTCAGCTAAGTCGTCTTCGATTCCCTGCGTCTTTCCATGTATGTTAACCATGTCAGAACTTTCCAGCTTTTCGTTAACACTTTCATCACCGATCCTAGCACATGTCTGCTTTTTAAAGATTTCCTGAAGGATCCCCTCAACATTTGGCTGCATTTCTTCAGGTTCGTGAGTAAGGTTTGGCTTCGACTCTACAGTTGTCTTATCGTCGGCAAACTGACAACCCTGATTTGAAAATTCTCTTTCAGCTGTTAGATTCGTGTCCAACTGATTGACGTGAATTTCAGCTTGCTCATTTTTATCAAGTTTTTTGATCTGCTGTTCGGACTTCATTTCATCGATTTCCGTGGAGATAACAGAATCTTTCTCATCGCTATGTTGAATCTGTTTCCCTGCTTGAACAGTATAGGAATTTTCTTCTTGCATATTGATCTCCTTTCCAGGTGAATTGTCAACCTGATCAAAACTTTGGCTCTCTCCCTGTCTACTACCGTCTGCACCATCAATCTTGCGAAAATTGGCATCCAAGCCAATCTTTCCTTCAACGTCTTCAGCATCCTGGTGCCTAACGTGCAGTAGTCCGCCATCATTTGCACTCACAATCTCAAAATTAACATCCTTGGGGAGATTTTTACCCAAATATTTTTGATTGTACTGTTTTGCAATTCTTGCTCTCTTTGATCTCGGTGCAGTCTTCCTTAAAATTAGCATCTTTGCCACCTCCTCGCAATCCATTGCGTTTGCTAGTATAGCTTTCTCCTTCCCTGTGCTACATAACTTCCCAATTCTTCGCCCACTTCTCCTCTTCCCATTCTTAACTTTTCTTCTTGACTGATTAAATCTATCACGATGCCGCACCCCTAGTTTATCTGCCCAAATTAAAGAACTGGCTTTCCTAAAGCTATCATCTGGGAAAAGTTGGATCTTGAATTTTTCTCGTGCAAGCTCAAGCCATTCCTCGTCGCCGTCATCATAAACTATGTGATGTCTTTTTCGGTTTCTGTCAAAAGACTCAACTGTTCCAGCATACCAGTCATCGTCCAGAGGCCAAAAGACCTTTACTCTACTCCCAATTATTCTGCCTGCATCATTCTTTTTTATGACATTCTCAGCGAGCGGTAGCTCATGCTTCCTCGGTCGTAATTCTCGAGTAGCAACAGACCAATCCTCAGCCTTTAACACACTCTGAGGGTATTTACCATTCTTACAAAGCACCAAGCTCACATTATCTTGTTCAAGTTCCTCGCAAGCTAATGATTGCCTCTTCTTAAATATGTTGCCAACGGCCGCGTCTGCAGACCTCTTCCTTCCGCGCACGGTTTTCATCTTCTTCCTAGCTTGCCCTAATACCTTGAACTCTTTTTTCCCCTTTTCTTTCACGGATCCCACAACTAATAGATTAACACTGCGCTGCCCTCCCATATGATGCATTCATGAATTTTCTAAGCAATCAACTTGGTACAGTGAGAATCCCAAACAATGGGTACGATTCGGCAGAAATAACTACAAATTGAATAAGCGAAAAGAGGACTGACTTACCTTTATAGTATAGAAGTATGAACAAGTGCAGTAGGCCATATGTTTTTCATCAGCAGCTTAACAGTAGATGATCCAAATGCCCAAACTCTGAGAGTCCTCCCGAGAACCGGTTTCCTTACGTTGAACCATAGAAGCTACACATTTAAGATGATTTTATCCAGGATGGATTATATTTTGTGGAGGTCAGCTCCGTTTGTCAACGTATCTCTTTGCTGCTATTTTTCTCAATTTTTGTTTCGAACTAGGGGATGAATGAATGAAGGACCAGTGGTCTAAGTGGTCTAAGGGACCAAAATAGAATCACAATTAAACTGTTTGCTTAAGTTTCTTCAAATAGACATTTTTATTGTGGATCCTTGTTAGGAAATAGAATCACAATTAAACTGTTTGCTTAAGTTTCTTCAAATAGACCTTTTTATTGTGGATCCTCGTTAGGAAAGTTGCTGATAGAATCAATTAAACTGTTTGCTTAAGTTTCTCCAAATAGACCTTTTTATTGTGGATCCTCGTTAGGAAAGTAGTCGTTTTGTGTAAGTTTGCCTCTTCAAAAAGTTCATTCAAACTATTCACTTGTAAGTTGTCTTCATAATGACTGTGAATGTCCTTATAAGCAGCATATTCATTGATAAAATATCACTCCGTTTCAACCACCCCTCTACTGCAAAAGCTACAAGTTCTTTCTTCCCACATCTTCCACAAGTTCTCGGGTGGATTGCCTCAATCGATGATTCTATCCACAAGCTCTCATGTGAATTGCCTCCATCGGCGATTCTATCCACAAACTCACGAGCTTTAATGTGGATTGCCTCAGTCGACGATTCTATCCACAAGTTCTCGGGTGGATTGCCTCAATCGGTGATTCTATCCACAAGCTCTTGTGTGGATTGCCTCCATCGGTGATTCTATCCACAAACTCGTGAGCTTTATTGTGGATTGCCTCAATCGGCGATTCTATCTACAAGTTCTATCTATTATGATTTGTTTCAACCATCACAAGATGTCTATCACAATAGAAGGTCAAGTTATTGTAAAATCATCACCTTTCAATAACTCTTACAAATACAAGTGATAATCATTTGGAAGTTGTCACTTCCTCGTGATATAGACAAGGGTCAGGCCCATTAAAAATATGGAGTTACACACATGACATCCATCATGCCTCAGTGCAGAGGGTGAAAACAAGGGATTTCACCTTAAACTTCTCTCACAAAGAAGAACTCATTGAGAAGATATCAATTTGTTGATCATCCAAGATTGCTTAAGATTAACTGTCAGACTCCCTCTGAGTATAATATCAATCTTCTTATCTCCTTGTCCAAAGTTACCTCTGAAGATTCAGTCTCCTTCTAAAAACAATTTCTTGTGCTTCTATCATAAAGGTATGTAAGAGAGAGATTACAAATAGCTTATAAACTAAACTATCTCATATGGAAATACCAAAGATAGAAGCATACAAGATTTTACTAGCCAATATTAGAGCATAAATTTCAAACTCAATAATTCATGTGCATTAATAAAACATGGAATACTTATCTTAAGTTTCAAATATTTCCTTTTGTAAGGTGAGCCCGTATAGGAAATATCAACTCTCGTCAAATTTTGAAGTTGTTTGTGGAGGACAAGCTTCAAGAGAGCATAATGTTATTCGTGCTAGCCATGTCGACGACCTTCGTGTAGAGTGAAAACCTAGAGTGGATGATCATCATTTTCTCACTCTCCACTAAGGATTCTTCAAATGGAAATGTAACATTGGTTATTATTCCCCCACAATGTACAATTCTCACTCTTACATCGTTGAACAATACTCTTGTCTTCTTGTTAAATGACTTGATTGCTCCAAGAGAGGTGAAACTCTATAATTAATTCCTGTTTTTTTATAAAGAGACACACTTCCTTAAATACATTCTTCTTTGTTAATGCTTGACCACAATCATAACAAATTAATATATCTCTTTAATGAAAGCCACTTTCAGAAATTTCACATAGACCCGTACACAATCTGTCATAACTTTTTAACCCCATACTATCTCTCCAATCTCTCCGGTGGGATTATTCCAAATTTTTTTTTCACCAACATATCCTAAATGAAGAAAAATGCAATGGTGGATTTGTGAGATATGGTCCATTTACTAAGACTGTATTTTCTAAGACAATCACAAATTCACCATCAACAAACTATTCTCTTACATTTGCAACCTGGCTCTGATACCATGTTAAATTTTAAGATAGTTGCAAATGTAATAGCACTATATGTTGTATGTGTTTTCCAAATGCAACAATCTCTCTTTCATTTATATTGGGAATGAGGCTAGGAGAGACATGTCCCTTCATGGGACATGTCTATTCATTATTATTTATAA
>MU224081.1:436105-469525 GCA_018584345.1 Thuja plicata
ATTTAATATTGAATATTAAATTTCATATGATTAATAATAATATAACATATATATTATATTATTATTAATCAACATATATTATATGTATTCTAATGATCATACGACTGAAGCTACAAACATTAACAGAAATCAATTCTCATGTACTTGTATTCTTTCACAATCTCTAAAGAGTTGCCCTCAAAAATAAAAGTATGTTATTTTTTTTTCTTTTTTCAAAGAAAAGATCATGATTTTAGTCTTAGAGGCATTAACTTGCATCCCCACCTCCTAGTAAAAAAGCTCCAAATTTTTCAAATGCTCTCTCAATCCTTGGGCGAACTTTGCAATAAGAATAAGGTCATCAACATACAAAGCAGCCTCACCACATAACCCGCCAAATGTATGTCATCCCCATTGGCCTTGTTTAACCACTCCTCTAATTTATCGATGTAGAGACCAAACAAAGTAGGGGATAAAGGGCACCCTTGTTTGACACCTATGCCACTCCCAAAGCATTCAAATATGCCCTCCTTAGTTCTAATTTTGGCTCTGACCCATTCATAAAGATTATGAACCGCAACCCTTAACTCTATTAGGGCCTCTAACTCTTCCATTTTGTGCCACAACTTATCCCTAGGAACGGTGTCAAAAGCCTTCTTAAAGTCCACAAAACAACAAAAATCTTCTCCTCCTGCTTCTCCCATACTTTTTCAATGAAATGTCTTAGAGTGATGCAATGATCAATAGTAGAATGCTTTGGTCTGAATCATGTATGTCCCTTTGCTCTTCTCTCTTCTTTTTCTTCCCAATCATTGATTCTACGCTCTAACATACTCCCAATGAGTTTTCCAAAAAGGGAATTCACCATAATGGTACGATAATTAAAGGGATTGTTGATGTCACCACTCTTGTGAAGAGGAATAGCAATGTTGGTAGTCCACTCAATAGGAAAGCTTCCATTTGTGACCATGTTGAAGATATCCTTGATGTGTGGAACCAAGAGCTTCACTCCCCATTTCAAAAATTTCGCCTGCAACCCATCGATATCTTTGCTTTACCATTTGCCAACTTCTTTATACCCAGTTTAATGTCCTCAATAGAAAATAGCTCAGTTGAAGTATTAATTATAGGTGGACTATCCACCCCATTTGGCCTTTCGTATAACAGCTTCACATATTCCAACCATTGACTATCTGTGATGTTATTTTCTACATGTTTTCTCTTTTGCTACAATTCTCATTAAAAACCCTTAGGATTATGTTTTTGTAAAGAGATTAACTCTTTCCTTCGAGCAGTTACATAACCTTCTTTTTTGGCTTTTATTAGCTGCATATATGCGTAAGTGTTTTCTTTGCTAGATTCCCCCTCTTTAAGAGATCTTTTTGCTGCCTTGCATTCTTCGTCATACCAAGGGTTAGCTGGAAGCGTACCAATAGTAGTTATGGCCAAATATCTGATGTCTCCATGCTCCTCCAATTTTAGGGAGTAGAGTGTTGTCATGCAAAATAAAAATTGTGAGAAAAAAAGAAAATTTAAAATCTTTTTCTATTTTTGTTTAGTTATTTTTTAAGCAAGTGAAAATAAGTTGTGGGGAATAAGGGTACTATAAATAAGCAACAATTGCATATTGACAAAAGCGACAATGTTTTCACCATTTTTTCCTATCTCTTTTTTTATTTTCAGATTTATTTGCAAAAACAATTGAATTAAAAATAATACTGTTACCCAAAATTTCCTATCCTATGCTCTTTTGGTTTACAAGTGGATTAAATGTGGCTCCCACAAGGGTTGAGCCCAGCTTGTATGAAATCTGCCCATGGTTTGGAGGTTTCTCCCCTGTTTCTGCAAGGGTCTTAGGCTTAGTTGGAAACCCTAGTTTCATTTTCATGAAGACCCCTTAAACCCTAGGTCTTTAGTGGTTGTTTTAAAACGGCGTTACTTTTTTAAAGCCACTTAAGTTCCTTTTTCCACGTATTTTAAGTTACCATCAGGCAGGGCGAGTTTCCCTTTTCCTAGCAGGATTATTTTTCCTAAAGTTTATTTCCTAAGTCTCATAATAATTTATTTACCCCCAGGCAGCAGTAGATTCTTCCTCATCTGACGGTCGTCGCTTTGCCTCAACATAGAGATCAAATGCTAAAGATTTATTGAGGCATCACGCTTTATCGACGCGTGTCTGCGGCGAGCCAAGCTCACAATGGAATATGATGTCAGCGGGGTAGATGGAATCCATCGGACGGTCGTCGCTTTGCCTTAGTCACCAGATCAAGCTTTCGAGATTCTTTGAGGCATCGCGACCTTTTGACACGTGGACAGTGGAGTCATCTTTCTTCGAAGGCCGAGGAAAGCTAATCTGCGGTCAAGTTTATTTTGATCGTATGGCTGGCGCTTTGCCTTAAAATGAAGATGCTTGACATTTAGTGCTCAAGGCATTGCGTCGTGTCAACGCGTGTCAGAACTTGGGCCCATCAGTGGCTTGTTAATCTCCAAGCAGGTTTTGTTTGATCGTGTGGCTGGCGCTTTGCCTTAAAGCTAAGATGCATGAAGGATAATTCTTAAGGCATTGTGCCATAATGACACATGTCCTTCCCGATTATGTGGGACCCATGGTTGCATGACAAGGGTTAAAGTTAAAGCATGTTCTAGTTAGTATTCGTCATGCGGTTGGCGCTTTGCCTTAAAGTAAAGGTGCTCGACAGATAATGTATGAGGCATAGCGATCATTCGACACATGGAAAGGTGGCCAATCTAAGGCAGGTAAAAGTAGAACAGGTTAGATTTGATCAGACATTGGGCATTATGCCTCAAGCATAAAGATGAAGATTGTTAATGATAAAGGCATCGCGCCTACTTAACGCGTGTCCAGATCGGATCTTGAGCTACTAGGTAACTTAAACGGGATCGATGGTCGTATTTTAAAGATGATAAAGGTTTAAATCTAAGTCATTGATTGGGGATTTTGTGCCACCTGTGACCATTAGAATCTAATTTTCAAATATTCAAATCCTTTTCTCAGAGTTTTCATGGTGGTGGCGTCGTTTTCAAGTTGCAGACAGGGTAGATGGATTAGGGTGATCTTTCAAGTCAAATTTATGATGTTGGGAGATATCTCCAAGATATATATGATCATTTGGGATATTTTCCAAGGTGCGTTAATGTGTAGAGGTGACCATTTTAGGGTTTCTAGTTGTTTCAAAGAATATCTTTTGTAACCCTAAGTTTTTTCGATCTAATCTGCATTGATAGTGAATTGACTCCTGAGCCATGGTGGTTGAGGAGTTTGTATATAAGTAGTTTTAGAAGTTTTGTAAAGGGGGTTCAAATTGTGTACAAAGGACTTTCTGTGACATTTTTCCTGTCCTCAAGCCTTTTTTATATGTCTGTAATTCTCAGGAGGTTTGGCTTATGTAAGACTTTCTGTGACATTTTTCCTGTCCTCAAGTTTTCATATACTTTTAATTCTCTCTGAAGCATAATACATTGGTTAGTTGTTGGAGAAATCTTTGAGTTATTTTAGCCCTTCTTTCTTTTCTGCATTTTTGTGTACTATTGTGAATGATTGATAAAGATAATCGTGTGAGTTTGTTCATTCCTTGTTATCTTGTCTCATTTTTGTACCTATCTGCTAGAGTGAATGTTTGCTTGTAGGTCATAGTCAGTGTCTATCTTCTTGAAAGCTATTTTTGTGAAATCTTTTCTTTCCTTGAGCAGTTTTCATCTCAGACCTCTCTATGAAACACTTTTGCAAGCCTATTCAGAAAGTTGTTCTTGTTTTAATTTAGAGATTTCATGCTAAATCTTATGTCATTTTTGTTATGATTCATGTCATATCCAGTGTATCACCTAATAGATTAAGTTCTTGCTTTATTCCCTTTCAGTTTCCTTCTATCCCTTTTCCTCCCAAGTTTTATTTCAAGTACTAAGAACAAAATAGGTGATTATCCAAGAGGAACCGACCTAGAATCTGGAGGTTTCACTTCAAGTTTAGCAAGGTCCCACAACCTAGAAGTGATTCCCATGTTATACCAGATCACTAGACTCAAGTTTAGTAGGGTGCAAATTTGGTGTATAACAAATACTTAAGACATTAGTTAAAATTAAGTAGTAAACATTACCATCCATGGGGCCACTAGCTCCACAAATTGTGCCACAAAAATTTGAGCAATTGTTGCTAGCAAAAATAAGCTAAGAAACAACATGGGGACCTACCCTTATAGAGTTTAAATTATACGTCGGGTATCAACCATTTTTTTCTTCTTCTCTTCGTATGCAAGTTGGCAATTTAAAATTTTTTTTCACTTCTAGGTATTAATGGAACTCTCTATACAAAATATTGAGTGTCAAAGGGTTAGAAAGTGGTCATTTCAAAGTGTCATTCGAAACATGACCCCTGTCACATCATTGATTGTTCATCGAATAACAATAAAAAAAAATCATAAGTCTACTAATTACCATACATAAAAATATTTAGTTATAAAAGAATCGATTGTGGGCTCGCATTAGGAAGGGGCTTTAATAAAATTATTCAACACCTTACTAGAATTGTTCATCACCTCACCCCCACTAAAATTATTCAACACCCTACAAAACATGGGCAAGGCCACATACTTGTGATTTTTGGGGCCAACGACTACTCACTATAGAGCCCTAAAATGTTCGATTTTTCATTATTTTGGGCATTCTTTTTCCTTGTGACGTCTAGTTCTGCTTCCCATGAAGGCTTCTCATGCTCAGCATTTCCTCTCCCAAGTTCAACCATACACCAATATTGTTGTAAGCATTGCTTCTACTCATTCCTACTTACAGTTTGATGTATTTTTTTCATAATTTCTATGTATGTCGTCGAGGGTGTGACTGAATCGATTTCTTTCTCTTCATATTATGAAATCATTATATGGAATATTAAATAAAGATAATATTATGTTGTTCTATTCATAATTTCTATCTATCTAATAATGAAATGTAATGGGTATGTATTATTACTTGGTATCTGTAGATTTTTATTCATGAAATGTAATGGGTATATGTTAATGTGCCCTTTCTTTACAAGGTTTGGACACTTCTTCCATACTGCATCCGGTTCTACTTCCCACGAAGGCTTCATGTGCTCGGCTTAGGATACCAAGTACCATCTCTACTCACATTCACTTGCCCATTTTGTTGTAGACATTGCTTCTACTCATTATTACTTGTAGTTGATATATTTTTTCATCATTTCACTGTATGTCCTCGAGGGCTTGATTAAATCAAATTTTTTCACTTTATACTATAAAATTATTGCATGGAATGTGAAATAAAGAGAACATTGTGTTGTTTTATTCAAGATCTTTGAATTTTTAATCATGAAATTTAATGGGTATGCATTATTACTTGGTATCCCTGATTTTTTA
This sequence comes from Thuja plicata, assembly GCA_018584345.1. Classification (NCBI taxonomy): domain Eukaryota; kingdom Viridiplantae; phylum Streptophyta; class Pinopsida; order Cupressales; family Cupressaceae; genus Thuja; species Thuja plicata. Next base: position 441,475 of record MU224081.1, read on the forward strand.
TTCATGAAATTTAGCGGGTATACATTATAATTAGGAATCTCTGCCTTTTTAATCAAGAAATGTAATGGGTATGCATTATTATTCGGTATCTCTAAATTATTATTCATGAAATTTAATGGGTATACATTATAATTTGGAATCTGTAATCTGTAATTTTTTAATCATCAAATATAATGGATTTACATTATTATTTGGAATCTCTGATTTTTTTTTCATGGAATTTAATGGGTGTACATTGTATTTTGAATCTCTAGTTTTTTATTCATGAAATGCAATGGGTATACATTTATTCAGAGTCTTTGTTTTTTTATTCATGAAATGTAATGGGTATACATTATCATTTGGAATCCCTAGTTTTAATTCATGAAATGTAATGGGTATACAATAATTTATTATTTTTTATGAGTTTTAAGATTAGTCGTCATACATGGTCTCCATGCATCAGGAAACTTGTACCCATTATTTATCCTTACTATTTACAGTCAATGATTTGAGTTTATCTATTATTATCCACTTATACCAAGTCCTAAAATAATTGTTTTTCATTGTTCGGACATTCGTTTCCCCGCGACATCTTGTTATACTTCCCGCGAAGGCATCCCACACTCGGCTTGTGCTCATTCCTACTTGCGATTTGATATAGTTTTCATCATTTTTCTATATGTCATTGAGGGTTCGACTGAATCAATTTATTTTTCTTTATACTATAAAATCATTACATGGAATGTGAAATAAAGAGAACATTGTGTTGTTCCATTCAAAATCTCTGGTTTTTTAATCATGAAATGTAATGGGTATACATTATTATGCCAATTTGTTTACCAGTTTGTCTAGGGATTAGGCTAAAAGGGTATTTTAATTATATTTTTATTTACGACAACTATAAATAAAAACAATTTTTAATTATAGCCAACTATATAATTAATACTATTTTTAACTATAGCCAACTATAATTAAAAATGTTTTTTTTCAAATTTAGTGGTCATTCGACTCTTCGTAGGGTGTTGAATAAATTTAGTGAGGTGTTGAATGCTTTTATACAGGGAACAATTGCAAATATGTTTATGCAGTCAACAAAATAGACATGTTTAGGTTGTCAACAAAAGAAATATTTTTAGGTTGTCAACAAAACATATTTTTAGGTTGTCAACAAAAGATTTATGTTTACCTTGTCAACAAAACATATATATATTTAGGTTGTCAACAAAACAAAATTGTTTATGTTGTATACAAAATAGATATGTCTATGTCGCATATGTTGTATACTTTAGCAAGATGTTAAATAATTTTATTAAGGCCCCGTCCTAATGTTAAATTGGTAAATGTGAGCTGAGCCATTAAATTAAGTGTTTTTATGTATAGTAATTAGGGGAATTATAATATTTGTTCGGTTACTTGATGATGGTTAATGGCGCAAAAGGGGTTGTGTGATGAATGGTGATCTTGGGTTTTTTTTTAGTTTTTTGGTTTATGTTTATGTGAACATTAACGAGGATACACACTTTTTATGGACATTTTCAATTATGTTGTTGTCTACCATTATACAATGAATTGTATTCGTGCAACATAATTTAACACTAAAAATATCTTTATAAAAATATGTGTCCTTATTATACTATCCCTATTGTTTATTCAATTTTCAAAATGAAGAACCACAAGTTAATGCATTCATTTTCCACATTCGAATGCTTTTACAAGAGGTGATCATATTGCGTTGTATACATATTCACACAATAGTGTAAGGGTCCCCAATAAACATAAAAATGAATATTAAATCAAATAGAAAACTAAATTATTTGAAGCCAAGTATAAATTAGACATAAATGGATAGCAAGTGCAATATGAAATGCTTGATTCCTTCCCACTTATATTTAATTTTTATTCATTTTCATTCACGTGAAATGAGATATACATTTACATTACAACCTGATATTAGGTGAATCAAAACAAGGATACATGTTCTATAAGGGCATTTTTGTGTTGATTTATGTTGCACTCTACCAATTCAAAGCGAATTGTATTCACATAACACAATTTAACACTATAAATGTCTTTATATTCCTATGTCCTTCTTCATGGTCTACTATCCCAATTGTAAATTCAATTTTGAAAATCAAAGCATTTATTTTTCACATTTGAATGCTCTTATAAGAGGGAATTTCTAGCATCATCTTCATTACAAATTATCCTTGTTCTCACTGAACACCCTATGCGTAATTTTGAGCTTAAGAAGGCCACAACAACACATTCTTGTTTGAAGGGCACTTACTCAGGTTGGTACACCCTAGCTTCAATGCAATTGGCTACAAAATGTGAGAAGAAATGATGGGGTCCAAGTTTCACTTAATGATATAAATGAGCAATATTAAGATACCATTTAATTCATGTTTTCATAAATCAAACTATTGTTAATATGTTTGTGTTCACTATATGTATTATTTAGAGGCATACAAATTATACTATTTTCAGTGAGCTAGTGCAAGTAGGGTTGCTAATTTCTTTTTCAAAGATATTGTAAACATGCCTAGATTGCCAAAAACTATCACAAATAATAGGGCTACAAAGTTTCTTAATCACTCTTGGAGGGATTTTTTTATTGACAAAAAATTGTTGTAAAATTCAGGTAATCATCCTCAAATACATGGGCATGTTAACACCTTCAAATTTTGGAAAACAATAAAGTTTCAATGATGAGAATTTTAGTTGTAGTGCTGAGAAATATCCCTGCTAAATCTTCCCAATTGACCTACTTTGAGGTTAAATATATTGTAACCATCTTATTTCTATGAAGAACCACTTTGGGATCGTATTCATCTATTATATGTGAGTTTCCATGACCATTCTCAACCTCCTATAATCTAATCTGACGTGTTTTTTATGATCCAAGTTGGAGGATTCTAGGAAAATTTGGTCTACACCCTCTTATATCGGCCTAAGTAGCTACTTCAAAGATTAATATTTTTAGAGACAAATGATTTTCATGTCAAGCCAATTGGTGCTCCCAATTGTCCTCTTAATGTACTCCTATGTTCATTTTTAGAGTCTCGACACCTCATTTGGTATTTTTCCCAAGCAAAAAAATAGAATTTATTAAGATTTGTTTTCTACACATTGTTAGACAAAATTTTGCTTCCCACCATCCCTATAGTTGGACCCCTACCATTCTATAGGTAGTCAGGTAGATAATTATTCTAAAGGGGGCGTTGGGGATAATAGTTAGGCCCTTCTTTTGTGTGACTCATCAACCCATCTAGTAGGCAAGTTAATTTGAGCTTTCTCTTGATGGACTGTAACCCTTGGATTATTTCATGGAGACCCAACCACGTCTCCACTAGTACAATTGCCATATGAGTCAGCAGCTTACTTACTAGCATATTCACCAGTCATAGCTATCTTAGTTTTGGATCCAAAGATACTTTCAGTAGGCATTGCCCACAAATTGAGATGGAGATCCAGAACTTATCTTCGGGGGTAATGTTCTGAAGGCCTATAATCCCCCCACCCATAGAGGGGATCTATCAAAGTTATCCCTTATTCCACTCAATATTTCACATCCAAGAGATTGTTAAGAGAAGTGAATTAGTTTCTATGATTATCCTCATGTTTGTGTACTCCCTTGCTCAATTGAAAAACCCCAACATTCAATTTGGTATTTTTTCAAAGCCAAAAGAAAATGGGATTTAATGTTGTTTGATACCTATGTGTTCATGAAAGTTTCACCAAGGTCATCTTTGACATTTAATATCTTGAAGAAAATTGGATTCAAGACAAACCCCTTGGGACACATTCTCATTGGATCTAAATTGACTTTGCCACCTAGTGATGACTTCCCAAAATCAGATTTAATATTTTGCAAGGCATGACTTTTGCAAGGTTTAGATGGGTTTTGACATGTACAATGTTTAAAACTGCTCAAGTAACCTTCTTCAAGCATTAAAATCTTGCAACCCTGATGATGTCATGCAAAAACATCTATTGATGTGATTATCATATCATCAATTAGAAAACTTGTCAAATCTCATGGCTCTAGGGTAATTATTGTTGAATTTTATAGGGTGATTCTATAGGCTAGCTAGCTTGTTTTGGTCACAGAGCATAAGTGCCAAAAATTAGATTTTGTTGACTACCCATTTTGTCTTTTGATTTTAAATGGATTCAATTGCAGTTTCAGTGCATTTCCATGATCAAGTTGTTTTAGAATGATTTTGTTTTCCTTCCATCCCACACAGGGACCTAACATGTGTTAGAGAAGATTGCAATAATTTTCCATCTAAATGTGATTTTAAATCTCAATTATAATTACTTAAATTATTTAGTGATTTAAATAATGATATGTTTGATAATTATTTGGAAACAAAATATTTAACATTATTTTTGTATTTAATACCTCCCCATCTTTGTTGGAGCTTGTGGAAAGAAAGGAACAATAGAATTTTTAGGGATGTTGAAAACCCTGTGGAGAATTTCTTCAAAACTTTTTGTATATTGATGTTGGTGAATCTATTGGTCACCACTTGGAAATGCCCAGTTTAGCCCCCAACTCCTTTTGATGACAAAATAGAAAAAAAAAGGTTTTTCACAAGGAGTATGCTAAATTTTATAGTTCCAAAAGAATATCCAAAAGCAATGCCAAGTGGAAACCTCCTAATCCTGGCTGGCACAAGCTTAATTTTTATGGTGTTTCCAGAAAGGAAAAGGTTGTGAGAGGGGGTGTTATTAGATCTTCCAATGAGGAGCTGATTGCTACCTTTACTGGTAACCTTAATGGCTTCACCAATAACCAAGTAGAGGGTAACACTTAATATTGGGGTATCAAAATTTTACTCTCCATTGAAATCAAGGCTCTTGCTATAGAGGGGGATTCTAAACTTAAAGTGGATTTTTCTAAAGGACTTATTGAAACCAATTGGTCTATATAGAGTATCATGAGGGATATAAGAAAACTTTTATTTGGCCTGGACTTTTTTCGTAATTAGTCATTTCTATAGGGAAGTTAATAAAGTTGTGGATGTTATGACAACAATGGGTTGATACTTAGAAGACATTAGATTTGGATAAACATGGAATGTCTTCCTCAAAATATCCTATTGGGAAAGAGAAAGTTAGAGACTGATGGTAATGGGAACTAAAATTTCAGATTGCTAGCACATCTCGATGAACATGGATTTGTCACTCAATAGGGAAAGGTCGAACCTGAATATGGCTAGCATCTCTAGATTCAACCTATGGGTAATGTTGATCACATACACCTCTTTGTGCCTTTGGAAGAAGAATATTCTAGGCGCGGATGGTAGTGAATATAGAAACTACAAGGAGTTGTTCAAGTTCATTATTGAGGACTGGTCAAATGTGTTGCGATAGTGGGGTGTAAATTTAAAGGAGTGCACTTGGGAAGGGGTCCCTTATATTTTATATAATTTTGTTGTTGATGCCCATAGTTGGCATTGTGATAAGTTTTTAAATTAGTTACTAGTTATGGTTTTGAATCTTATATTAAATTAGTTGATGATAATATTGTCAATGGTCATATGCGGCCCTTTCACAAGACTTATTGTTTATGCAGAGTGGCCCAAAGAGCTTAAACTTTCCCTTTTACCTATCAATATTCTTACTCAGTCATCTCTTATCCTTTGTAAATGATTTCCTTATTTATCTCTCCTCATCCTAAGATCCACTTTCAGACTCTAAGACTCCTATATGTCCCTTCTTTGAAAACGCTATTCAATTTGGATCATCCCTTAATCCAAAACACATCTTCCTTCTTGTTTACTTCAACTAAGCCTTTGAATAGTGTCCTTCATCCTGATTTAACAAGGCATTCTTCTTATATGCTTCCAAAGGATGAGTTATACTTCCCTTCCAACTTGTTCTAGCATAGGAACTAGGGTTTGAACCAATTCTATGACCCCCCACAATACTATCGCCAATTAGGCCTAGTTTCCTAGTAGATCTCCTTACTCGGTTTTACCCCTCAACTTCAACTCTTCCCAAACAACCCAAGGAATAAATTATAGTTTAGGATGATGAAGTATCACTGATTGAATGTTTGAAGATGACAAAGTTGATGATCACCGAGCTGCAGAAAGTAAATGCAAGACATTAAATCAATTAATGTATTGTATTGTCATTGATGTCAACTTTATATGGTATGGTTTCTCATACACATATTGTCACAACACTTAAATATCTGAAGAGATAAAGTATTTTTTGTCGGTAATCATATACACCGAGTGACAGTAAACCCTGACAAACAGTGTTACCTGAGAAAGTGTTACCCGAGCGAGCATTACCGAGCTAACTGCATTTGTCACCAAACAGAACTAAAGTTAATGCCTGAGCTATCTGCAGTAGTCACCGAGCACAACTGAAGTGTTGACTGACGAGAGCTGGAGTTAGAAAATGACAAAACAACTTAACTAGAAGGAGCTATATTTAGAGTTAACTGATTGATTACTTTGTTTTCATCGATCAGATAAAAGCTAAAGATAAGAAGGAGATTTAAAGCATGTTTTATTCCAGAAAACAAGGAGAGATTTACACAATAAAACTAAAGCAAGAATGATGAGCTTTAAAGATCAAGAAGTGATCAACGAAGAAAACAAGAAGAATGAATGGCAAAATCATGTCTATGTAAAGAGACAAGTAATTCATTATGAAAAGAGGAATGCTGAAGAGAATTTTGGTGAAGATAAGAAGTCTTCATACAGATCTGATCATACAGGCTAAAGGACGGAGCCAAGAATTCTGTAGACACTGAGCAACAGAGAAGCAAACAAAATTCACCGAGCAGAAAGAAGTGGAGCAAAGGAATTGAAGAGAGCATTGATCAGAAGAGGTATTATGGACTTACAATAGAGCTGGACATCTCCAAAGTTTAGTTGTATTTATTAATAGATCATTTACTGTTTTAGTTTAACCATTGATTCAGAAAATCTCTGAACAAAGTGGGCTTTAACCATCCTTAATATATTGAGATACATCCCAAGGAGTATCAAAAGGTTTTCATGTTGACAACATAGTGAATGCTAGCTCAAGTGATAAACTATTAGTTTTAAATACTCTAACAAGGTCGCACTTAACATTGTGTTTGTAACCTTTGACAGGGTTGGCTCTTCATTGAGCTCACTTCGGAAGAGTGAAAATTTTGGGTTACCGATCCCAAGTGGTTTTTCCCTTAACAAGGTTTCCACGTTAAAAATCCATGTGTCAAATGTGTATATGGTTCATTTCTTTGATGTTTTTCTTTACACATTACTAAAACGGGATTGATCGATAAATACTAAGTTATTTACTGACATTCAATAAAGGTTAAGAAAAGATAAAATGCTATTCGGTAAAGCTTAAGGAAAGGATAAAATTGTATAAATATCGAATAGTATATACATGTTAGATTCACAGAAGGCATACATCTTGTAGGACTAGAGATAACTAGAGGTTTTATATATGTGCTATAAGTTTCGGTTGAATTATTGGATTAATTTTTGAGGTCACTGATTCACCCCCCCCCCCTCTTAGTTATTCTAAAATTGGTATCATAGCTTGTGTGCTTGGAAGAGAGTTTTAAGACTCAAGTTAAAGATCACAAGATGAGCAAAAGGGATGTGCCTAACCTAAACAAGGACAATTGCATCATGGTAAAGCAGGATATGACTCCACCTATCAGGTATTGGAAATGATGTCACATAGTACTTGGATACTGAATTTGTGTTACCTACTGGACCTCTAACAGTTGATCAATTGAGAGGGAGGCATGAACACAATTCTACGATGATAGAACTTTCTTCCTCACTCTCTAATGCTGAATTTGAAGATGTCAAATCATGCACCACTACAAAGCTAATGTGGGACAAACTCAAGCTAGTACATGGAGGAGATAAAATGTGCTAAGAGATAAAGCTGAAAGCCTAAGAGGAAAGTTTGATGACCCAAGAATGAAACAAGGAGAAAACATCACTCAATACAGTAGCAAAATCAAAGAGGTTGTTAATGCTATCCGAGGAGTAGGAGGTGTACTTGAAGAAGAAACAATGGTAAATAAAATTCTCAGAACCTTACTACTTGTTTATGCTATTAGAGTATCTGCTATACAAGAAATGAGAGCAGTAGCAAATAACAATGTTACTCTAGATAGTTTGATTGGTAGAATTATTTCATTTGAGATTAATAACTTTGACAATAGTGTCTTACCAACTATTGAGTTTGTATTCAAATCTTCTTTGAAAATAAGTAAATCAAGTCATAAACACACTATGAGAAATGATAGTGAAAGTGATAGTGATGAAAAACAACTTGATGAGATTGAAGCACTAATGTCGAGAAGATTGCAGAGAGGTAAAGGTAGATAGAAAGGTAAATTACCATTGGTATGTTTTAATTGTAAAGAGATTGGACACTTTGCTTTTAGATGCCCTAACAAGAGAAAAGAATATAGAAACAATGACAAATCTTATCAAAAGGAGTTTGACAAAGGTGATGACCGAGGTTACTAAAGCAACCAATAATCTAACAGAAGAGATAACCGAGACTACAAGGACAAAGGAAAGAAGGCTTGTTACCTAGTTGAAAATACTGACACTGAATCTGATGAAGATATTGGGGTGGTATTTGTTGCTATGAAGGATGATATAGAAAAAGAAGAAAGGTATATTGAGACTACACACATATATAAGGTTAGTAAAAATGATGTATGGATTATTGATAGTGGTTGTACTCACCACATGACTGGAGATAAGGAAAAGTTTGAAAAGTTTGAATATTATAATGGTGGATCAGTAAGAATGGGTAATGACTCACCTTGTCCAGTTGAAGGTAAAGGAACAATCATGTTGAATAATATGATCAAATGTGAAAATGCATATTGGGTGAAAGGACGTAACTATAATCTATTGAGTGTTTCACATCTGAATCACACAAGACACCGAGTTGCATTTGAGAACAAAAAGACAAAGATCTTTAATGAATCAGGAAGGTTGATCAGAACTGGTGAACAAACAAAAGGTGACCTATTCTATCTTGATGATATTAAGACCACATGTTTATTGGCTAAAAATGAAGACACATGGTTGTGGCATAAAAGGTTATGTCATGTGAATTTTGACAACATGGTTAGGATAAGCAATAAAATAAAAGTAAGAGGCTTACCGAGCATGTCAAAACATGACCATGTCATGTGTAAGAATTGTCAAAAAGGTAAAATGAAAATGTCTAGTTTCAAGAGAAAAACCTACACATCTAATGCTATTCTATAATTAGTCCATACTGACTTATGTGGACTAATGAGAACAAAGAGATATTATGGTGATAGATAGTTCATTCTCTTTGTTGATGATTATTCTAGAATGATGATTGTTATGTTCTTAAAAGAGAAACCAGAAGCATTCAAGATGTTTAAATGGTATAAAGCTATAGTTGAAAAACAAAGTGGAAAGGAACTAAAATGTCTAAGATCAGATAGAGGAGGAGAATTCATTTTTTATGAATTCACTAAATTTTGTAATGAGCATGGAATTCAAAGATCGGTTTCTCCACCGAGAACAACACAACAAAATGGGATTGTTGAGAGAAGGAATAGATCAATCATTGATTGTGCCAGAACACTGATGATTGAGAAAGGCATTAGACAAACATTCTAGAGAGAAGCTATCAATATTGTTGTCTACACATTAAATTGAGTTCAATTGAAGAAAGACACCAATAAGACATCTTATGAGCTATGGCATGGATACACACCCAATGTAAGTTATTTTAGAATGTTTGGAAGTCAATGTTATATTTTGAAAGATGATAGAAATAGAAATCTTGACTCCAAAGGTGATGAAGGAATATTTCTAGGTTATTCTACCAAAAGCAAGGCTTATAAATGTCTTAACAAATCCTCTAACAAAATTATTGAAAGTGCAAATGTCAAAGTGGATGAATTTGCTGAGAAAAATGATGAGGAAAGCAGAAAGGAACTGGAAGACTACAACAGATTTGTCTACAATGAAGAACCTGACACTCTGCCCGAGCAACAGTGTATCACTCCCGAGCGACAGAATAATGCAACTAAACATCAGGTTGCACACACTTGGAAAATCAATAAATTGCTCATAATGATGTACCGAGCGATGAAGATCATAATGAAGGTAAAGATGATGACCAGAATGATGAACAAAGATCTAAACTGGTACTTGCAAAGTATGTCAGAAGACACCATCCACAGAACCAGATCATAGGAGACAAAAAGGCTGGAATGAGAACAAGAATTAAGTCTCTGAACACTAGATGTTTGATTTGTGATTTTGAGCCTAAATCTGTTAATACTGCACTTGAAAATCAAGAATGGGTTAGTGCAATGAATGAAGAAATTGAGTAGATTGAAAAGAACAAAACATGGACATTAGTACCTATACCAAATGAAAAAAAATGTCATTGGTAGCAAATGGATATTCATAAACAAACTGAATGAGAATGGAGAAGTCACAAGGAACAAAGCAAGACTAGTATGCAAAGGGTATGCACAAGAATAAGGTATTGACTATGGAGAACCTTTGCACCCGTTGCTAGACTAGAAGGAGTAAGAATTCTACTTGCTTATTCTTCCTACAAAGGATTAAAAGTATACCAAATGGATGTCAAGTCTTCATTTCTAAATGGAATACTAGAAGAAGAGGTATACATTAAACAACCAGAAGGGTTTGTTGATCCTAACAAGAGAAACATGGCTTGTAGACTACATAAAGCCTTGTATGGATTGAAATAAGCACCAAGAGCATGGTATGAAAGACTTCACTCTTATCTCATTAGTATTGGATTTGTAAGAACAAGTGATAACAGTAATCTATATTTAAAAGAAGATACTGATGATAACAGTCTAATTGCTGAGATATTTGTTGATGATATCATATTTGGAGGTAATGATATGTTATGCAAATTGCTTTCTGATGAAATGAGCAAAGAGTTTGAGATGTCAATGTTTGGAGAGATCAAATTTTTACTTAGTCTATAGATTCTTCATCAGGATGCAGGCATCTACATTACACAATCCAAATACATCAAGGAAGTTCTGAAGATATTCAAGATGGAGGACTCCAAACTAGTTGGAACACCTATGGAAACCAAATGCAAATTGACAAAGGAAGAAAAGTCAACATAGGTAAATCATACCCTATATAGATCTATGATTGGAAAACTCATGTATGTTGTACATACTAGACCAAATATAGCACATGCAGTTGGAATAGTTGCAAGATTCTATGCTAATCCCAAGGAATCACATATCACTGTTGTCAAAATAATTCTAAGACATCTAAAGAAAACCAATGACTATGGTCTATGGTATAATAAAGAAGGCAAATTTGAGCTTCAAGTCTATACAGATGTTGATTAGAATGGAAACATAGATGATAGAAAGAGAACAACAAGAGGAGCATTCTTTATGGGTGACAAACTTGTCACATGGATAAGTAAAAAGCAAGGATGCATCTCGTAATCCACTGCAGAAGTAGAATATGTGGCTACTGCCGCAAATTACTCTAACATTGCTTAGATCAAGCAATTACTGAAAGGTATGATTATGGAAATCCTTGATCCAGTAATTATCTATTGTGATAATACAAGTGCAATAAACATTTCAAAGAACCCTGTCATGCATGCTAAGACAAAGCATATTGCTATCAAGTATCATTAATTAAGGGAACAAGTACAAGAGAAAGAAGTGATACTGGAATATGTTCAATCCAAAGAACAATTAGTAGACATATTCACAAAGCCATTGCCAAAAGATACATTTGAGTACCTGAGGAAGAGACTAGGGGTCCACCCCTTGTCTACTAGTCACTAAGCTGACTAGGAGGCTACATCAGCCTACACATTATTAGAAGATCATTCATGTTGATGCAAGCAGAGATATGGACTAAAATGAAAAATCAGTACAAGAATGTACTTATAAGAACTGAACACCAAAGATATTAATAGCTACTACAAAGCTAAATTGTTGATGGAGAGGAAATTCAAGGAATATATTAGGGAGAGAGATATTATATGTTTGGCATTGCTGTCAAAGGGAGAGAGATATTATATGTTTGACATTGCTGTCAAAGGGAGAGATGAACTAAATGAATGTATCCAGAGATACAGGAGAGAAGATCCAAAGGAAGAGAAATATCCATCAGGGAGAGGAATAGTCAAAGGGAGAGAAAACATCAGAGAAAGATTCAAAGAAACATCTATCTAAGGGAGAGAATTGGAAAAGTTAACACTACATATCTATCTAGAAAAGGGAGAAGAGATTCTACAAAAAAGGGAGAGACAGAATCAGAAGTTTCTACATCTATCCAGTGAAGGGAATGGAGAATTGAAGAAAGTACTCTGCAAAAATCAAATCTAAGTTAGAAGAGCTTGCCAAGAGCCAAATATTTGTATTGGTTATAGAACAATAAGTTTGGGAGAGTTTGATGAACTACAACTGATATATTTCATATTGTGTTAGTAGTATGTTGCCATCAGTGCCAAAGGGAGAGATTAATGAACTATAACTGATTGAATGTTTGAAGATGACAAAGTTGATGATCACCGAGCTGCAGAAAGTAAATGCAAGACATTAATCAGTTAATGTATTGTATTTTTATTGATGTCAACTTGATATGGTATGATTTCTCATACACATATTGTCACAACACTTAACTATCTGAAGAGACAAAGCTTTTTATCGTCAATAATCATATACACCGACTGACAGTAAACCCTAACAAAGTTGATGATCACCGAGCTACAGAAAGTAAATGCAAGACATTAATCAGTTAATGTATTGTATTGTCATTGATGTCAACTTGATATGGTATTATTTATCATACACATATATTGTCACACACTTAAACATTTGAAGAGACAAAGTTTTTTGTCATCAGTAATCATATACACGGATTGACAGTAAACCCCAACGAACAATATTACCCTAGCAAGTGTTACCCGAGCAAGCATTACCAAGCTAACTATAGTTGTCACCAAATAGAACTGAAGTTAATGCCCGAGCTATCTGCACTAGTCATCGAGCATAACTGAAGTGTTGACAGATGGGAACTAGAGTTAGAAAATGAAAAAACAACTTAGCTGGCAGGAGCTATATTTAGAGTTAACTGATTGATTACTTTGTTTTCATCGATCAGATAAAAGATAAAGATAAGAAGGAGATTTAAAGCATGTTTTGTTCCAAAAAACAAGGAGAAATTTACGGAATAAAACTAAAGCAAGCATGGAAAGCTTTACGGATCAAGAAGTGATCAACAAAGAAAACAAGAAGAATGAATGATGAAATCATGTCTATATAAAGAGACAATTAATTCATTATGAAAAGAGGAATGTTGAAGAGAATTCTGGTGAAGATAAGAAGTCTTCATGCAGATCTGATCATACAGGCTAAAGGACGGAGCCAAGAATTCAGCAGACATCAAGAAACAAAGAAGCATACAACATTCACCTAGCATAAAGAAGTCGAGCAAAGGAATTGAAGAGAACATTGATCAAAAGAGGTATTATGGACTTATAATAGATCTAAACATCTGCAAAGTTTAGTTGTATCTATGAACAGATCATTTAATATTTTAGTTTAACCATTGATTCATAAAATCTTTGAACAAAGTGAGATTTAACCATCCTTAATATATTGAGATACATCCCAAGGAGTATCAAAAGGTTTTCATGTTGACAACATAGTGAATGTTAGGTCAAGTGATAAAATGTTAGTTTTAAATCCTCTAACAAGGTCGCACTTAACAGTGTGTTTGTAACCTTTAACAGGGTTGGCTCTTCACCGAGCTCACTTCAGAAGAGTGAAAATTTTGGGTTACCGATCCCAGGTGGTTTTTCCCTTAACAGGGTTTCCACGTTAAAAATCCATGTGTCAAATGTGTATATGGTTCATTGCTTTGATGTTTTGCTTTACACATTACTAAAACAAGATTGATCGGTAAACACTAAGTTATTTACTAATATTCAGTAAAGGTTAAGAAAAGATAAATTGCTATTCTGTAAAGCTTAAGGAAAGGATAAAATAGTATATACATGTTAGATTCACACAAGGCATATATATTGTAGGACTGAAGATAACTAGAGGTTTTATATATGTGATATACATTTTGGTTGAATTATTGGATTAATTTTTGAGGCCACTGATTCAACCCCCCCCCTCTCAGTTATTCTAACATAGGATACCCTTTTGGGTCCTTGACAACATGCTTTAATTTAGGTCTTTGATCTCATAAACACAACACCTTACAGTTGATTGAATCCTTAGGCCTAATTGCCTAATTAGCCATGTTCTCCAAAGCAAATACCAAAGAATGGATTGTCCCAACTGTTGGTGCCCAAAAATGATGGTTTGGATTTCCTATGCACTTGCCAATCCAATGCTGGGAAACCCAATTGTTTTTTCCAACTAAGAAGTTCAACCAAATGAAGGTTTGAACTTTTTCAATTTTGGCTCTACAAAGCCAAGGCTGGTAAGCCTGTACCTTAACCAAATCTATTGATTCAAAGGGTTTTTATAGTAGATAGCTGAAGATAAAACTTGTGGATTCTCTCAAGGTGACAAGTAAACTTGAGATGAATAAAATTGTAAGTATCTCAATCAATTGTATATTGAATGTTGCAAAAACTCAAATGCTTTGATTAATAGTAAATGTTTGACAAAAGGTATATAAAATGAAATAGATCAAAGGAATAAAATATCACAAACTTTGAACAATGAACTAAATGACTATATTCCAATTATTGATAAGATCAGTGCCTTGCTCCTACTTGGGTAATAGAGTCAATTCTATATCAATCATACATACACTTCATATACATTTTTAATAACTTGTATATAAAAAGACCATCATTTCAAGGGATTCTACATGAATTATAATTCAAACTAGATTATACAGTTAGTTCTACTGAATTTAACTCTATCTTTGAGAGACCAATAGAATAGAGGAAAGTTTGTCAACCACACCTTTCAACTGATGATCAAACTATATATATATTTCACTTTACAAATAACATGAGAATTCAACACAGTGAAACAATCTATCTAACTAGATTTATCTGAGAGACTAATTGAAAAGAATTAAAAAATATTACCATAAGTGAAAAAAAGCACTTATCTCTTTATTAATGTTGAAAAAATAGTACATTAAAGTTCATGTTGCAATTGTGATCAAATTCTATTATACAATGTGTTTCTTCTCCTTTTCTTTTTTTTTTTTACATTTTACACCACATATATATGTGTATCAATGGTTTTCACACCCCTTTAGGGTGAAGGTACACCACCCTATGTTAAAATTTTAAAACTTCTTTTGAAAAACCTAATCTACAAACTAACTAATAACTACCTATCTTTCGGATTTGGCTTTGGCCAAAAATCCAAAATAGATTGTATGAACATAAGATTTTCACTGAAAATAGGAAATTTTATTTTCTGAACTGGGTCTATTTTAGATTTTCAATTTTTGATCATTTTCATTCTTTGTCGACATCACCTTTTTAGCAGGTCGAAATTCTAGTATCTCTGAAACCTTCACATACAAAATTTTGATTGTTCCTGTCACAGAGCTTCCTTCCTCAATCCCTCAAATTTTAATTAAAAAGTAATATATTTTTGTATCCCACTTCATGTACTCCATCATGTCATCAATTATTGGGCATGGAGTTTAGGATGTCATTTTTAGAGTTTTATCACTATATAGGACTCTAATTTTGCCAAAAAATTAGAGCTCCAACATACTCTTTCTGGGGATGTATACCCCCTGTGAGCATAGCGAGATCTCAGTCTTCTCTAGAGAAGAAAACCAAGTATCTACTCTTTACCTAATGTAAATTGAATATTGGGTGGCCCCATGCCCCCAAAAAGTGAACACTGCTAATTTCCTCTGCCAAAAATTTTATTCTGTTCATGTAACACTTTGAACCTCCTGAATATGATACTATATTGTTCCTTATGTTTATCAACAAGAGTATTTGAAAACAAAAAAATCTCATAATTACTTAGCACCAACATTTGATCCCTTGCTGTATTAGATATATCATCCTTATAGAGAATACTTATTGGCTCCACTTCATCAATGCAGTCTTTGTCTTTTGATTTATGTTTTTTCTTTGAGAAATCATCAGGTGCACTATATTCTTTGTTGGATGGAGGATCCCTATGTATATGATCAGTCATATAAGTATCTAAACTAATTTCTTCTACTTGGATGTTTCCTTACACACAATCTACCCCATTTCCATTCTCCAGATATTGTTTCTCCTCACATAAAGATTTTGAAGGTAACTCATATTTAGGAACTATTACTTCTTTTATATCAAGAATCTGATCAAGTGGGATACTTGGATAATTTTCAATACTTTTCTTCAACACACTCTCATCATTATGCTTGGTTATTATAGTCTCATCTTCAAAAATCTGATATAAATCTCGCTCATAGGATGAACTGAATGATATTTTACCTTCTAAATGTATATTTTGAGTGTTATCAACTTCAAAATCATCATTAGGCTTGCTACCTTCATCATGATGTTGATAAATTTTATTGTATAGAAAATATACTTCACATAATGGATTCTGGAACATAGAGAACACATATTTATCTTCCTCTACTTCCTCTTCAAATAGTGGATTCAGGAACATAGAAAATCCAGGCAAACCATCATGAGAGTTTTCATCAGGATCATTGGATGTTTCATCAAGAAGAATAATATCTTCATTGACATTATTTTCTGAAACTTCATGTTGTTCATATGTTGTATGTTGTTCTATTTTATCTCCTCTATTTGATTTTTGGAAGTTATCATCTCCTTCGTCTAGTACTCCCTAAATATATACTGATCCATTAACTTGCTTATCATGATGGAAAAAAATTTGACCACTCTTCTCAACATGTTTTTGATATTCCATGTCTAACAAAGCTGAAATTTTTTTTGTACTGAGAAAGTTTTCTTCCTCATCATCATGGTCATTGATACCCGTTTCCACACACATCTCATCATGTACAAATTCTTCTTCAACATGATCCGAATTTTCTTCCTCCTCATAATCCATGCTATATTCTTTCCCAAAAAGATAATTATCAAGCATAAGGCCTTGTTTAATCTGATCATAAGCCTCCTCTTCTCTGTCTTCATCATCCTTTTCTAATATATGAAAATGGGGCTTCAAAACAGGGTCATATAGTGAGATTATTAACTCCAAAAACTTTCTTACTAATTCCTTGCTTGAAGGCATGATGTCAACTGGAATCTCTTTTAAAATGATTACCATCCTTATGAACAAATATGTTGTAGACCCCCCCTCAAATCTCTCTAAACTAAAAAATGCATCCAAAGGAGACATGTAAGAGTCCTCTTCCATATTGTGATCCTGAATCTTGTCCTATTCATAATGAATGCCATCTTTACTTGCATCATGAAACATATCAAGAAACCATTGCTCAAACTCTCTCCCTGATGGGATAGTTTGTTCAGGTGTCATACTAAAAAGAAAACCTACATGATGTATCAATTATCTTACAAATAGTTTCATAATCACATCTTCTGCATAGATATGACAATCTTTAATAGATTTACAAAATGCCTGCAAATGCTCCATTGGTGATTCTGATCCATCTCCACAAAATTTTGGAACATATTTTTTTAGTTTAAGAGGAAAATATTTTTGACCACCAGGGATGTCATCAAAACTCAATGTTCTATATACTTCAATAATAAATTTTTTGTCTTGGGTCACAAAAGTTTGATACTTTATGTGAATATGTATTATGGTACATACTGAATATCTGAACTTGTAGTAACTTCTTTCTTTATACATTAGGTTCTTGTCAATAGAGTCGCCACCTCTTTAAAGAGGAAAACTTTACTTATCTCCTTCTAGGTCTTGTCCCTCACTAGAGTCACTGACTGAAATGTTTTGTTAAATAGAGTCGCTACCGTCTTGCAAGAAGGAAAGAAACTTACTGTCTTCTGAGCTCTTATCTCCGGTAGAGTCTTAATTATATCACTAGAGATTCTAGGTAATCTTAAACATTGTCTTTCATAGATAACTCCCCAGTAGAGTTGCCAATTTGTTGGTGCCCAAAAATGATGGTTTGGATTTCCTATGGACTTTCCAATCCAATGTTTGGAAACCCAGTTGTTTTTTCCAACTAACAAGTTCAACCAAATGGAGGTTTGAAGTTCTGCAATTCTAGCTCTGCAAAGCCAAGGCTGGTAGGCCTGTACCTTAACCAAATCTATTGATTCAAAGGCTTTTTATAGCAGATAACTGAATATAAAACTTTTGGATTCTCTTAAGGTGACAAGTAAACTTGAGAGGAATCAAATTGTAAATATCTCAATCAATTATATATTGAATGCTACAAAAACTGAAATGCTTTTATTAATAGTAAATGTTTGACAAAAGGTATATAAAATGAAATAGATCAAAGGAATAAAATATCACAAACTTTGAACAATGAACTAAATGACTATATTCCAATTATTGATAAGATCAGTGCCTTGCTCCTACTTGGGCAATAGAATCAATTCTATATCAATCCTACGTACACCTCAGAGACAATTTTAATAACTTGTATATAACAAGACCATCATTTTAAGGGCTTCTACATGAATTATAATTGAAACTAGATTATACAGTTAGTTCTACTAAATTTAACTCTGTCTTTGAGAGACCAATAGAATAGAGGAAAGTTTGTCAACCACACCTTTCAACTGATGATCAAACTGTATATATATTTCACTTTACAAATAACATGAGAATTCAGCACAATGAAACAATCTATCTAAATAGATTTATCTGAGAGACTAACTAAAAAGAATTAAAAACTATTACCATAAGTGAAAGAAACAACACTTATCTCTTAATTAATGTTGAAAAATAGTACATTAAAGTTCATTTTGCAATCGTGATCAAATTCTATTATACAATGTGTTTCTTCTCCTTTTCTTTTGTTTACATTTTACACCACATATATATGTGGATCAATGGTTTTCACACCCCTTTAAGGTGAAGAAACACCACCCTATGCTAAAATTTAAAAACTTCTTTTGAAAAAACTAATCAACAAACTAACTAATAACTACCTATCTTTCAAATTTGGCTTTGGCCGAAAATACAAAACAAATTGTACGAACATAATATTTTTACAGGAGATAGGAAATTTGATTTTCTAAACTAGGTCTGTTTTAGATTTTCAAATTTTTATCATTTTCATTCTTTGTCGACATCATCTTTTCAGCAGGTCAAAATTCCAGCATCTTTGAAACCTTCACTTATAGAATTTTGATTGTTCCTGTCACAGAGCTTCCTTCCTCAATCCCTCAACTTTTAATTAAAAAGTAATATATTTTTGTATCCCATTTCATGTACTCCATCATGTCATCAATTATTGGGCATGGAGTTTAGGATGTCATTTTTAGAGTTTATCACTATATAGGACTCTAAATTTTGCCAA
Organism: Thuja plicata; assembly: GCA_018584345.1. Taxonomy (NCBI): domain Eukaryota; kingdom Viridiplantae; phylum Streptophyta; class Pinopsida; order Cupressales; family Cupressaceae; genus Thuja; species Thuja plicata. The sequence continues at coordinate 460,941 of MU224081.1, forward strand.
AAATTTAGAGCTCCAACACCAACTTCTGTAACCATTTTTATATTCCATTCCTACGCCAAACCCTCAAATCCACCCTCATATTTCAACCAACTCTCCCTTGGATATCTCAGCAACCTTCATTTGTCCTTGTTACTTAACCAGTCACATTGAGATGTCTGGTTAGAGCTCCCCCATTCTACCAATTCTCGTCAACTCCTAGTCCCAAATATTTGTAATATTGTAATACATACAAGGAACTCACTTTCCACCAAAGGTCATAATTTCCCTATGGTGAAAAGTGGAGAAATTCACATTTCAACTCCAAACCCTAGGTGTTTGAGGGTTTCCTGATCTGCCACAATAAAATGATTATACCTTTTGATAGGATGGAGATATTTGTCTCAAACCAATTGCATTCAAAGAATAATTCATTATACTAACTATTCATGGACATATCTCACTTGTTCCAATCCATACAAGATCATACAATTGCAGAAATCAGAGAATTAAACCAGGAAAACAATGAAATTGTATTGCTTCCTCTTCACAAATCTTCAAAAACCCCCAAAACTCGACCCTCTAAGGCTTGTTAATCTATTTACCACCTTTCCAACCACCTCCAACCAAATTTTGAATTGGTTATCCGTTAAACCCCCATTTTGATCACTTTTAATGAAAGTCGCTCAAAAGTTGCAAGCAACTTTTTGAGCAACTATTCAATTTTTGTAAACTTGATACGCCAAATGATCTATTGATCAAATGACCTTATAAATGGATCAAACATGACACCAAACCCCTGATAAGACCAATTTTATCCAATTCCACCCTCTAGGGACCTATTTACCAAAGTTGATTAAGTAGGCTTCTTATGACCTATCAAGGACAATGTCCTTACAAATTGGGTCTAATATATTCAAAATGATCCCCAAAAGTTTCCTTACATCATGACCAATGAAAAACATAAATTTGAATCATCATTAGGTCCTTATTACATCAAGGATGCCCCTGCACCAATTTTGGTTTAGATGGTTGGATGGACAAAAATTTTAGAGGTCATAGGTTTTTTTATGGTATTGATAGTTATTTTTTGATGTGTTTTATATTCTTAGTCGACTATTAATGTGCTTCTTGTAATCACCCTAATTTGGTCTATTCTAAAAAGATACCCTATTTGCCCTAAATGTGATCATACCCTCAATTATGTCAATCCAACTATTTGATTATTGGCATAATTCATCAAAATCAAAATAATCTCTTAAATCAAAGTGATTTCATCACTACCTCACATAAATTACCTTGGCCTATTTGAATCAAATCAATCCCATTAAATCCTTGGCTAAAGTAATTAATTAAAGGGAATTAACAAAACTCTCAAAATACAACTCATCACTTGCACATAGAAAGTCAATCCATGGACCAATGATAGTTCACTCACATGGATCACCAAAGATTCAATCCTCTTCTCTCCTCACAAAGTAATCTCAACCCTCCATTCCTCATTTTATTCCATAAAAGGATTGAATTTTGAGCTCAATAGGTCTGAATTTCTAGAATTCTAATTGCACTCTTATGTTGTTCATTTGGTTTCATTAATTAATAGCTAATTAGACAACTCTCTCATTTGTGCTTTAATGAATCATTTTAGCTTGAATTTCATTATATATACTTTGAATTTCACTTGAATCTTCCATTCTAGGATTGAATGTGCCACTAATCTTATGCATAATATGAGGGCAAATTTATAGCTTAGATCATACTCTTTCTAGATAGGAAGCAATATCTTAGTTTCCTTTGGTTTCTTATGTTTTTCAATTGCATTTGATGATTCTAACCAATGATATAATGACATATTGAAGTGTTGTGTTGTAGCTTGCAGGTACAATAATCACACACACATTTCTGGCGCCCACCATGGCGCCGAGCCCCAAATTTTTATCCATTTTGAGCTAATCACTAACCTTTTGATTTTGGTTTTTTGTTGCATACTCGCATTTTGGGATCGCATCCAGTGAATTGGGGATCACATCTTGGATGTTCTGAATCACATCCAGTAAAGGCTTCACATCTGAAAAAAAGAGGATCGCCTTTCGGGTAAAGGCTTGCCTTTAGGATCTTTGCTCACATTTGGTAATTCATGGATCACATTTAGGAAATTAAATCACATTTAGTTACTTTCTGGGTTGCATTTGGTTGGTTTAGTTTCATAACTAATTGATTTATTTACTAATCATCTAACCTTGTGTGTTTTTTATGAATGTGATCATTTAGCAGCCTAACTAGTTCTTGCAAGACGTTGTGAAAGACCTCCTTGGCCAAAGAAATGGAGCAAAAACAAAGCAAATTACTAACACGTGGTTTTGTAGTTTTCCTTCGAAGAATCAACTAGACTTGTCTTGCAATTTGAAACTTAATGAAATTTATCTTTGATTCGTAATTCAAGTAGAGAAGTATGCTCTTTTCCTTTTGGAAAATCAGATGCTCAAACCTCAAATTAAGTTTTGAAAAGAAATTTGGGAAAATGAACAAATCAATTGCTCAAATTGCTTGGTTAGTTTATTTTCTAGGAACTTAATTGTCGAATTTAAATTTATTTATTAATCCAACTAGAGGATTATGCTATTTTCCCAAGTGGAAAATAAAAAACTCAAGAAGGGGGATTAAGTGATTGAATTTCATAATTCAAGGGAAAGAACCTTGTCTTGTGTGTTCGATAGGAGAAAACAACATGGATAGGAGAGTATGTTCTTCTTCTTCATGAAGAATTTGAAATCTAGACTTCTAAGTCGTCAATCCTCTTTATTGATTTGAACTTTAGAGAGCCTGCCAGTTGAGGAAAAAATCTCACAGGAACGACCCAAGTGAGGACAGGTGAATGCTCGCCCTTCCATCTCACTATAATCAAAATGCTTCCTTGAGGTTAAAATCTCAGAAGACGTAATTGGTTTTGTCCTTAGAATTTCAACTATCATTCCTTGGACATGCTTGGATTTTGTGTAGATAGGATCCGCTTGAATCTTGCTTGCGAGACTACAGTCATCTAGGTACTCATAAGGCTATACGTGTCAATTTTTCCTTGTGAAATTCTATGGGAGACGGTTGCAAACGGATGCCTGAAATAGACACTTTATAGTAGTGACAACTTGATTCACCCCTAAAAGGTGATAATATTTGTGCAAGGAGGATAGTAACCTCCCCAAGATACTCCTCATTTTGCACCCTCACTTGTGTTTGGAGTTGGGTAATACGACATCATGATTGGAGTCATTGCATGCTTAGTGATGGTCATATTTTGATTAACATTTGAGTGTGTACCTTAGTCTACGAGAAAATATTTTCATGCTATGTCATTGGTTTAAGAATAGGTGTGTTTGGTTCTTAATAAAAATTCTTGATGTGTCAAAATTGCAATAACAAGATAAATTCACTCTAACAAATCAGTATTTTGACACTCACAGACATTTTGCGCTACCTCAGACACTCTGGAATTCATCAGAAAGACCCTGGAATCAAATAAATTTTCATGACTTTCCAAAAAAAGTGGAAAAACTAAAAAAATACATCAGAAGGTCACATTAGGGATCCTGGATCGCATTTGGTCAAAACAGAGTCGCGTCCTGTGAATAAAGTCACTTTTGGTAAATCCTGGCTCGCATTTGGTGAACAGGATCACATTTAGGAAGAACAAGATTTAATTCAAGAAAATATAGGATCACATCCTATCAGTGGCATCTAGGACAAAGGGTACTTGCACATGTGTCAGACTCAAAAACTTTGCAGCTTTAGATACCCTTTTTGCTTGTCAGTCAGAATTTGTTGTTCTTGTTTGTCCACCTAATGTTGTTTCTCATTTGAATTGAAATTCTACCTTGCATGTTCTTTAGGGTTATCTCAATTGATCCCAAATCATGTTGTCACTTTACTAAACAAATATTCTTGATTCCCAGCACACTATTAGGGTATTCTAACCCTCTGACGCTGGAATCAATCACTTTGAATACCAAACTCACATTCACCACTGTTGGAAATAATGGGAAGTATGTACTGAGAGGGGAGGGGTGAATCAGTACCTCTAATTTTTTTTTTATCTCTTTTAACCTTAATCCATTTAGTAGTCCATTATATTACCAACCATCTGTTCTATCCTATCTTTGTGTAAGTTATATCAACTCATAAGCTTAATAAACATGTAAACATCCATAGAAGCATTCATGAAATGTAATGACACGTAACACAAGATATGGTAACGCAGACAACCCCTGTTAGAAGGTAAAAACTATGGTGGGTATGGCACCCACAAAAACATTACTATCTTCATATTGGAAGGGGTCGTTTAAGGCTTACAATTTTGAACACTTCTGATGATCTACCCTGTTAAGAGTATTATGTGGAGACTAGTTAAGGTATACTCTGTTAAGAGATTTAGCAACACTATTTAGTGTGCACTCGGTTAAGAGATTTACAAAGGATTGTTAAATCCCCCTTTCTTGAAATGATTTATTCTATTTCCTACACTTGTTAGAATGTAGACAAAAATACTCATTGACCTAAGTGTATGCAATCTTCAATTGTTGATTACATATCCATTAAAATCACACGTACAAAGTATCACCTAATGTGATTGATTAATACCTATGTTGCTCAGTAGCCTTGATTCTTGGTTCTTGATAACCAAATTCATCTTTTATTGTTCTACTTCTTGAAACTATCATTATGATCCATAGATGTTCTTCTTGCATACTTTCATCCGCGCACCATCTTTGAAATGAATGATTACACATCTATTTATAGAATAGATTAACCTAATTCAGTTTCACGTATTAAAAAGATATCTCTATGATCAAAGGTTTACAACTTGACCTTGATCTCCTAGTTTGCATATTTTCAATCAGTTGAACTGATTAAAATAATTACAATTATCTTTCTCATCCCTCAAGAAATGGTTTTAAATCAAATAAAAAATATAAATATAAAACATAATCATTTTATCTGACGTGGAAGTCAGATCCATTTTTCTCAGGATATAACTAACTTTCAGTGTCTGATGCTCGGGTTGCTCTGAAGGTATTTTGGTGTTCCTTCTATGAACTATCCATTGGGTTCCCTTGCTCTTTTAGGTTCCTCTCTTGTCTACTCTTTCAGTTTATAGTATAATTTTCTCGTCCGGTTCCTTTGTCGGTTTCCTCTTCAACATTTTTAGTTTGTACTGTTAAAGTGTGTTATCGGGTTTCTCTATACTTAGCACTTTTGGTTTGTACTGAAACATGTCTTTTGGTGTAGTGTTACCGATGGTTCAAAGAACTATTTTCCCTTTGCATACTACTAACAAAAATAATGTCTTCAATCTCCCCCTTTGACATTAATATCAAAAATTGATATGTGTAAAATTCTAATCTATGTAGTATGTACACCATGTATTTACTTTGTCATTTATGACTCCCCATATGTATATGCTGGTATAGTATATGTATATACATGTACACTTACCTTTATACTATACTCCCTTTTCACCTTATGTTCATATAATTCTCCCTTTAATAATGTACATATCATTATTTTCCCCTTTGTTTCTCTATATGTATTGTACATATCATTTTCCCCCTTTTTTGATAGTAAGGGCAAAGGTGTATACTTACAACTTATCAAAAATATGGGAATGAGAAGTCTTCATATCCTCCATCATTTTCTCCCATTTCTACTTTAGGTGCTCAAGAGCCATGTGCTCTAGTGTAATCCTGACATGCATATCATAGATGATCTCAGGGGTGGCAATTAGCTGTCTCGCCGAAGTCATGTGTTGTTGCAGAAGTGTAAGGTTTGGCAATAGTTGAGCCTGTAGATCAATAAACTCATCTCTAAAATGTGATTCTGCTTCCCAAATTTCTTGTCTCAACCTTTTGATTTCTATTATCTTGCCATAATGCAGTTTGATTGCATTGTCATCTGTGGTTAGACCTTGTGCACTTGCATTTAGATTAGAATCTATCTTTTCTATTTTATCACTAATCTCCTTAGTGAATTTATCTAAGGTGCACAACTTCTAAATTAAGGATAATGCTTCTGAAATGATAGGGTGTAATTCGTTTGCTAATTCATAAAGTTTTACCTTATTTTCTACCACTTCTTGGCTGATCTTTTCAGTTAATTTGTACTGATATTTTTGCTCTGCTTGTTCTTTAATGCATTTTTTTGCATCCACAGTTTGAGTTGTGATGGCTTTGGTTAGAACAACAAGTTGATCCAAAATGGGGGTATTGTGATCAACATCAATGTCAAGAACTATTTGGTGTAAGATATCTCTTGTATTTTCCAGCACTAGAGAGTCACTGTGCTCTTTTCTAAGCTTTTCTTGTAAAGCTTTTCTTTGACAAATCTATATGTATTCTTGGAGATATTCATAATCCAAAGTAGTTGGATCACACTTGGGTATCTCAATTATTTCATCAAGTGTTACTTCTAACTTGCTCTTCTTGGTGTTCTTCTTCTTCTTCTTGTGTGATGCACCTGTATGCAGTACTATAGCAAGTTTTTCTGCTTGGTCTGATGTGCTGGAGGAAGGCTTCGGTGGTGTTGTACCTTTTTCCTATTTCTCAGGGTTTGCCTATCAATTGTGTGTGGACGTCTCCTCATCAACCTTTGGTGTATATGCAACATCTTCTTTAGTGTCCTTTGGAGTGGTATCATCTGGCTTATCTTGTTCACCTTTCTCTTTTTGCACTTCATCTGTATCTTTCATTTGTGCATCCTTTTTGGTGTGATCTCCATTTTTTTGCGTGTGATCTACATTTGTAACATTTTCTTCTCCACCGATGACTGTCTGTTTATTGGTTGAATCTTTCTTTTCTTCTTCCCCTGCATCCTCAGGAATCCTTTTTTCCTTGTCAAGTGACTTCTCCTTTTCCAAGATTATATTGATAACTTGTATCAATAATGGGATTTGTCCTGGTGTGTCTACTTGTACAGAATCTGTAGTAGTGTCTTGTTTGTCAGTTTAGTCTTGGACAACAGTGACATATTCATCTTTCTGTACCTCATTTGCAGGATCTACTCTGGTAATATCAATAATAGTATTATCGGGCCATGTCTCATCTGCAATGTCCATATCCTTGTTGGATTTTGTTTTCAATGATTCTCATTAATATCCTCATCAGTAATAAGAATATGGTTGGGGCTCTGTTTAGCATGATCATCTTTAGTCTGTTGCTTGTCAGTAAGAGCTATTTATGGCTCGGGACTTGTATCCTTTTTAGGTATATCAAGTATCTTTCTCCATTCAACCTCACTCTTCCTGTCTAGCTCAATTAGATGTCCTTGAAGTACTTGGTAGTCTCTTAACTTTGGTGAGAATCTTTTGGAGTGTTTCTTCACCATTTCTTCAATCTCCTCCATTTTAGACTCGGGTTGTGTTAGTATACAGTTTTTCCCTCTTCTCAAAATTAATCTCTGACTCTTTTAAGGAGCAAGGAAGAAGAAATAAAACTCAATACTAACAAATGAGTTTATCAAAGTAAACTCTCTGCAAATTATAAGGCACAGCTACCTTCAAAAAATATTTTCAATATGGCTTTATTGAACAAAGAAAAGTAACATTATGTGTGATTTTCACCAGAAAACACTTAAGGAAAACATCCAGTTCATCAACATGAAAATAATGTGCAAGTTTTGAGAAAATCCTCTATTTTTTTTTGTTTCAATATCAACCTTCAAATTTTATGAATCTAAACTTGAATAACCATTTACTCTATCACTTCTAAGCACATAATCCATTCATATCACAGTTAAGCTTTATCCACCACAACTCATCTTCATAAGAAAATAAACCAGATAAGACAAACAGTAGTATTTATCACTTGAAAAGCTTAAACATATACGTAACACCATAGGATATTTCATATATTCTGTAATACCAATTTTTCGAACACTTTGAAGTTAAGTTTTTTAGAAAATAGTTTCTATCCAACTCAAAGTCGAACCCTTAAAAAAATAAAAGTTTTCAATAAATAGCCACGTAGGGCTGCAACAACTAACTTGGTAAAAAAAGTCTTTCTTGAAAAGTAAAATATCTCTAGATCCCCTAACTATCTTAAGCATTAAGCTATAAAAACTAGACTGGGAGCAAAAATGCCTCTGAGAGGTTGCCAAGTGTTCTAGGCAGTTAAGTAGTTGAGGTCACTGCAAGACGCGCTGCATTCTAGTCTTCATATGCAGCTGTAAACATGGATATTACCGGCTGATGTGGCAAACCAATAAAACTCATCCTCTGTTTCCAGACTTCTTTTTCTCTTTTGATCTCGGCTACCTTTTCTTTGTGCATAACCAAATGACATTGCTAAAGGATCATCATTGATTCTATCCGTGCGACTTTCATAAAATGCTCATCTGTAGGTGCCTTCATCCTCTTGAGCTCGTCAAACCAGGTGTTCACATCTTTGATTATCTATTCAACTGACTTATCTGCCCCTTCATGGTTTTCCTGGCACCGTTCATCAATCCATTTTATATCATTAGAAATGATCTCCTTAATAGTTCCCAGCCCCTTCATGAGATCCTTTACTTTGGAAATTCCTGTAGCCACAACTTCATTTCTCCATTCTATGCATTCCTTTATA
>MU224081.1:469934-518224 GCA_018584345.1 Thuja plicata
GTTTGACACCTCAAAAAATCTCATATCAGCGGCTCTGGTGTCTCTTCCTAAATCCACTTTGGATATCTGAAAGTCTTGGACTGAAGCTTCTCCTTTAGCATTGTCTTCTTTAGGCTTTGCAATTTCTACTATCCAGTGACCACTATTTTCATCGAAATCAATTTTCGATTCCATCTTCATTTTTTTTACTTTAGAAGATTTTCCTAGGCACCTGCTTACTACATCATCAATGGGTACTGACAAAGGAACCACATTTCTTCTCTTGGCTACCCGGGTCTCCAGCCATGGTGGGGCAGCAGAAGATTTCTTTTGAGTATCATAGTTACTCAAAAGAGCTAATGAGTCTTTCGGAATGTCTTCTATTTCCTCCTGAATATGCTGAGCATCTGCCATCTCAGGTACACTATGGTCTTCAATGGTGATCTCCTTTGGATCTGGATCTGATGAATCTAACTCCATGAAGACACCGGGATTAGCTTTTTGCCTTTGAACCCTCTCTTTTACTCTTTGACTTGATTTGATCAACCGAACTTTGGGTTCAACTCGATCTTGAACTTGAACTTGAATTTGGGAAGAAATTGGTTCAAGTTCGGGTTCAACTTCAAGTTTAACTTTTCCTGCACAAGATTGATCAACACTTAAGTTAGTCAAAATAGATGTTTTCTTCTTCATTGTGCTCCTTTTTTGTTTTCTTTTTATTTTTGTGCCTGACTATAAAGGGGCAACAAAACCTCTTTTCTTTAACAACCATGCTTTCGTTCTCTCAATCACTCTTTTCATTCTTATGTATATATCATCTTCTTCTAGCACTGTCCAATCTAGTTCAGGGATAGGGAGGGTCTCGACCTTCTCTGAGTATTGAGAGTCTAAGACATCAGTTTCACTGTCTTCCTCTACCCCATCTATATCCATATCCAGCCTGAAGGTGGTGATTTGTTTCAAAGTGAAACAGGACCACAGTCTTTTCCTTACCTCCAGTTCATCGGAACAGTTAACCCAAAAATCTTCTAATTCAGGGATGCGCATGAACATTTTTGGGACATTGAGATTTTCCCCTGCAAAGCCTCTATAGTCAAAATTGACACTGGGAGTATAGGTCTGTAAATAGAGGGTATCCAATTCTTCCTTTATAGACATTGCATCTTGGAGACTTTTGCACCTGTAATACCCTAATTCAATAGGGAAAAGAATACCTGAAGTTTTCTTTGAGGTCCCAGATTTTTCTTCAACCAGAATAAGATGTCTACATAGCTCCATTAAGACCATATCATCCAAACAAAATCTAGGAAGCCGCAGAGGTTCCTCATCAAACGCTCCAACCCTAAGGTATGTAAAACTTGGAAACTATATGAAATAACAGCCATAAATATTGATCACCTGTTTAGCTTCTTCAGAAAGCCTGCAATTTTCTTTTCCCTGCAATTCATAAACTAACTTTCCTGAAAATCTATCATTTACTATTTTGAACAGACTGGAGAACTTTTCTTTCTGTAAGCATGTGAAGTAGTCATATATTTTCATATCACGTGTCCATACCTCATGAGGTAATCCCTCCCAAGCCCTAGAACATGCTAAGACATAAACAAGGTAGGAAGACATATAAAATGCTGTCAAATTTGTCACATTTAAGAGATTTCTGTGGAGTTCTTCTGCTATTAGGTTAGCCCAGTCTATAAACTTATCTCCTTCTATAATATTCTGGATAAAGCAGTACATCCAGTTTTCCCAATGAAATGCATGAGGATTCCCTTTCACCCTGTTTAGAAGAAGAACCATATCGACAATGTCTTTTCAAAAGTGTTCAATTGTCAGAGGCTTTGGCAACCTAGATCCTCCTTTCTCTGGTTTCGCAAGCCATGCCTAGGCTATCAAGGAACTATATTTCTTCTTATCTATCTTGTACACATGATCTGCTTCCGCATAAGTCCATGGTTCATATGGATCTTTATCTGGAATTCGCAGGGCTGCCATTAATGTCTCTCAACTGATTTTGACCAAGATTTCTCCTGACGCATCCTTAATACATCTGTTCTTGGCGTCATACTTATTGGCGCACTCCAACACCAGTTCAGGGCAAATTAGGGCTGGAGAAAATGCAGCGGCTTCTAAAAGTCCGCTTCCTACTAGCTTCCTGGAAAAAGAACCCTCGGAAGCATTTTGAACTCTATTGCAGAGCTCCCCTAAGTTTACATTCAACAAGAAGGTGTCCCCTATATCTGGAAGAGAAACTAACAGGTGGGTTCTAATCTCTTCTTTAGGAAGTTTTGGACGGAACAACGACATCTCACCAATATGAAGAGAAAAGACTTACAACACAGAAAGAGCCTTTGAAAACTGAAAATTGCAAAGGGGAAGATTAACTCACCAATTTCTTGCGCTGCTATTTTCTGTAAATTCCTCACCACCAATTCCGTTGCTCCTTCTCCAAACGAAATAATTAACAAGAAAAACTTAATTATTTCTCATTTATTCATGAATGCCTTATAAGATCCCTAATAAATCTTCAGAGCGTGCTCATAATGAATTCTTTTAATGGAAGAATGATTGATTTAACATTTCCAGGCACTCTTATTTAATCTGCCTGATATTTTGGCATGAATATCTCAACTCCCAAGGAAAATCTTTGACAGCCAAATCTTTATATTTATGACTTCCTTTACGTCATGCCGTCGACTGTCACTTCCAATTCTCACATACATGAACCATCTGGCTGAGCGTGACAATCTTTATACGACAACTTCCAAATCTTAATAAATACTTGGAGAGTTGAAAAAAAAAAGATTTCCTTTTTGCAAGAGAAGACAAACTTGCCAAATTCTCCGTGTACAAAACATTATGTTACGAACGTGAACTTGAACTTGAACTAACTTAAGGTTCAAGACTAGGTTCAAGTTTAGGTTCAACTTTGAGACTGACAGAATCTTGAAGGGTAGACAAAAATGGGTAACGGGTTGAACTTGAACTTGAACCAACCTAACATAATTCAACTTCAACTTCAGGTTCAACTTCAACTCTGGGACTTTTACTGACCAAGACTAAAGAACGAAGGCTAGGAAAAGAATGAAGGTAACAACTGGCTCTGACTAGGGACCAGGACTATTCAGGACTGAGGAATGAATCTAGAAACTCAAATTGACAAGACAATTTAAACATAAGAAAACCAGGCCAACTCACCACAAAAAAAACTTTTACTCCTACCGACACAAGCCAAAACTTATATACAAGCAAGGAAAAGAAAAAACTTACAGCTGGTAAAGCTTGAGATCCTATCTGTTATAAGATAGGGGTAGTTCATCTCTATCAATATATTTCAACTTGAACGCATTCAAACCTAGAGCTTGAGAGATCTCAAACGGACCTTTCCAGAGAGACCTGAACTTACCATGTCCTCCTCTTGGCTCTCGCCGCTTATCCCAGAGAAGGATCTTGTCACCCACCATAAATTTCCTTAGCCTGGTATGACGGTTGAAAATATCCTTCACCTTCAATTGATGACTGGTGATGTGATCTACTAACTCTGCCCTCTCTTCTTCTATTTTTGACAGATACAAAATCCTTTTCTCTAGTGAATTTTGGAAAATTTCATTCTCCACGCACCTTTGTAACTTAGCAGAGGCTAATTCCAATGGGAGTGACAGCTATGCTTCAACTCCGAAGACTAATTCAAATGGTGTCATACCAATAGCTCTCTTAGGAGAGGTTCTATCTGCACATAATACCTCGTATAATCTTTTGTGCCAGTCTTTTCCCTTCTCATCTACCAGTTTCTTCATGATATTAATCAGGTTCTTGTTTGTGGATTCTGCCTGACCATTTCCTTGTGGAAAATAATCCAAAGAGTGGGATAAATTTATGCCATGGTCATAGTAGAAGAGTTGAATCTCTGGAGAAGAGAAATTCTGAGCATTATCAGCCATTATCTTCAAGGGAACCCCAAATCTAGTGACGATATTTTCTTTTAAGAATCTGCAGACTATCTCAGAAGTGGTTACTTTGACTGGTATTGCTTCCACCCACTTGGTAAAGTAATCAGTCACTGTCAAGATATGTGTGTGTCTATCACTAGAAGTTGGGTTGATGGGACCAATAAATTCTAACCCCCACTGTTTGAAAGGTTCTTCAATAACCACAGGTCCTAGCGGTAGAGTGGCCAGCTGAGGTTTTCCTGAAAAAAGTTTACACTTCTCACAATTTTCCACCCATCTATATGCGTCTTTGAACATTCCGAGCCAATAGTAACAATTTATCAGTATCTTAAAAGCTGTCACAAAAGAAGAATAGTGCCCCCCGCATGCTTCATTGTGAAACGATTGCAATAACTTCTGTTGCTATTCTTTGTCAACATATCGCAAAAACATTCCATCCAATCCCCTCTTATACAGAACATTGTCTACTATGACATATTTTGTTGCCTTTAACCTCAAATTTCTTCTCTCTTTAGCTGATAGGTGTTCTGGAGGTTCTCTGTAGGTTAGAAAGAAGGCTACATCAGAAAACCATGAGTCATTTGTTGCTACAAACAGGCAATTGGGTAAACTCTGTTCTTCTTGATTTTCAACCATCAGCTTACACAGGCCCTATCCTCTTACCAACTTTGTGGGCTTAATCTCCCAATCAAACTCCTACACTTTTGCAACCCAGCTAGCCCTATTATTTACCGCAACTTCTTGCTGAGTAAGAATAGTCTTGATGGCAGAGTTCGGAACAAAGACCACAGAATGTGAATGCAGTATATAGTATCGGAATTGCTTAACTGCCTTTACTATCGCAAACTCCTGTTTCTCTATTTGTGAATATCGTAACTCATGCTTCTTGAGTGGCACACTCATGAAGGAGATAGGTACTTCTTCACCATTTTCATTTTTTTGTAATAGCACTCCAGACATTGTGTGTACTGATGCATAACAGTAGATAATAAAGTCTTTTTTGAAATCTGGGTGTATCAATGTCGGAGCATTGGCTATGGATTCTTTAATCTTTCCAAATGTTTTGATAGCTAGTTCATCCCATTTGAAATTTTTCTTCTCGCTTAATAAGTCCGCCATCGGTTTTGATGTCTCAGCAAAATTAGGTACGAACTTCCTCAAGAAGTTAACTTGACCAAAGAAAGATTTAACCCCCTTTTGATTAACAGGTAGACACAACTGTTGAATAGCTTTGACTCTTTCTAGGTTGATTTTAATACCTTATTTTGAAACCAAATGACCCAGTAACTTACCTTTCGTCACACAGAAAATTGATTTCTTCGGATTCAGAGAAACACCATGATCCCTGCACCTTTGCAAAACTTCTTTCAGGTCCTTTAAGTGCTTCTTATGCCTCCGTGAGAAAACTGTCATGTCATCTAAGTATATGGTGATGGTCTTATTTAACAAATGACCGAAAGTGGAATTCATGGCCCTCTGAAATGTGGCTCGAGCATTAATTAAGCTGAAAGGCATTCTTTTGTAGGTGAATGTGCCCCAAGGCGTGGTGAAGGCCATTTTGTGTTGGTCTTCTTCTGCAACACTGATTTGGTTATAACCAGAAAAACCATCGAGTAATGACAACATCTCCGAGCCAACTACTTTCTAAAGAATCTAATCCATCATAGGTAAGGCAAAATTATCTTTAAGGCTTGATTGATTGAGGTTTCTAAAATCCATGCATATTCTAATTTCTCCATTTAGTTTCTGCACAGGAACAATATTGGCCACCCATGTGGAATGATGTATTGGAAAGATGATTCTTGCTTGAAGCATTTTGTCAATCTCTTTAAAAATGGCATCTGACACCTTTGGATTATATGTTCTTAATTTCTGACGAAACAGTGGCACACTCGGCTTCAAGGGAATATGGTGTGTAAATTGTCCTTGCCTGAAGTTCTTTAAGTCATCATAGGTCCAAGAAAATACGTCACCATATTCTTTCAATAACTTAGTGACACGAACTCTTTCATCTTCATTACAACACACCCCCAAGTTAACCATCTTGGGATTGAACTCATTACCAATATTAATTTTTTTGTAATCACTTGATGGAGGGGTGTCTGGCATGCCGGAGAAATTTAAATAACAATCTCTCCTATAAAACATTCTCTCTAACTCCACTAATCCTTTGGGTATAGAATTTCCTTTAAGTTGAATCACATCCTCTGAAACATCAGATTTCTTTCCTGGGCAGAACTCATGACAGTCAGACTCTGACCCTTCATAATAGTTGTTTGAAAACTTATCCACACCCTGCAAGAATTCATTTATTTGAGCATCATCTCTAAACACTTGCCAGGAATGGGCATTATTAGGAACACTAGGCCTATGAATGACTTCAATGGAATAACGATCTTTTGTAAAATCTGGGTGTGGTATGAGCAATATTGATCCTGACCCTGCAAGAGCATCAACTCTGGAGTTATATTCCCTAGGATTTTATTCAATTGAGAAAGCTTTGAACCACTCAAGTTCATCCCACACTCTGTTTCTATAGTGCCTCAGTCTCTCATTCTTTACTGAAAACATGTTCTTGACTTGTTTGATGATGTGTTCTGCATCACCGCGTGCCTTTAAAAGTTTAATCCCCTTTTTCTTGGCTTCTTCTAGACCTAACAGTAGGGCTTCATATTCCACCGTATTGTTAGTATTGTCAAACACAAGCTTAAATGAGAAAGGGAATTTGAGTCCAGCAGAGGAAATGAGGACTACTCCAGCCCCCGAACCTATAGAAGAGCAGCTGCCATCAAACTCAAGAGTCCAAAGGCCATCTTCATCTATAACCGCTGAATTTGGGACATCGTTCCCTGATAAGATAACATAATTAGAAAACTCAGATTCTTGATACAAGATTTGGGATTTAGGGTCTTCTGAGGGAAAAATCGTGTATTTGGATTTGGGTTCTGGCAGAAGAGTGACTCTTTTGTTTCCTATAGGAACTGTGGCCTGAGACCAATCTAACTTTATTTTGCCACTGAGATCCCTACAAAAGGTATGATAAAGAAGTATACCATAGCTGGCTAGAATATAAGCTACGAGAATGGTTAATTTCAATCTCTTATCCGGGAAGGCCGCTAGAGTGACCTGGGTGTCTTTAATTTGACCTAGGAGTGGGACTTGTTTACCATCCATAGAGTAGCAATGCCTAAAGGTATCGGTCATGGGGAGATCTAATGCTTTGGCCACAGACGCAGGCATAATATTATCCGATGCCCCTGAATCAATGATACAGTTGTTTAATTTGAAACCATGGATAAATAGGGACACATAAAAAGGTTCAGGTTTCAAGCCACTAGAAATAGTAAGAACAGGTTTCTTGACAGGTTTTTGCTCAACTATCTCTTCTTTCTTTGGAGATTTTCCTTTGAAGCATGCATTGCTTGTCTGTTGGTCTCTAGATTCAGCAGGGGAACCTTTGACATAAGTAACCAATTTATCTAACTCCCGGGGATTCATTTTTAGATATTCTGTAGCTGAGATTTGTACTTTTGAAGTATTACAAAAATCAACTATATTAAAAGCGGAATCAAAATCAGACCTTTTCATGACTTGTTCTTCTGAACTGTTTGCTTTCAGAATCTTTGGGTGGTCGTTGACTTGCCCGTCACTACCTTTAGCTGTTGCACTCACCCAATTACCCACTTTTCCTCCACACTGGTTTCTAGTCAAAATTGATCAAGAGGTATCCTCTAAAGTTACCAATATGTCTCCCCCCCTTTCAAAGTCTAATTCATATTCAAGGTAAAAGTTTCCAGAGTCGCCAGGCACTTCAGAGGATATGTCTTCAATATTCACCTTAGCTGCAGCTTCTTTCTCAGCTTCAAGCTATATGTGCCTTATATTTTCAGGGCATGAAATTCCCTCATGTTCATCTGTAAGATGGAAAATACACATATTGCTTTTATTTGGCGGAGGTTCAATTTGCAGTCTCTGTTGAGCAGGAGGCAAATTAAACTGCTTTCCAGGGGCCGAGGACCCCTGAATTGGATTTTTCTGCGGGATATCTTGGTAAGGACTGGTAGTTTTAGGCAATTGTCGCTTGATGGTTATCAAGTCATTCATCAATCTTTGAATCACAGGATCTGATGATGAAGAAGTAGAAGGTTGAGAACTGGATGCCTGAATATCTTTTCTCCATTTAGCACTTGTAATGAGATCATCTTCTAGTTCAATAGCCAGAGTTCGGGCAGCTGTTAAGGTGGCTGGTCTAGCTCTTTTTAATGGAAATGCAACATCGGGTGGCATAGCATTTTAAAAAAAACCTTTCTGATTTTCATCGTTGGGTCTACTTGCAACTGGAATCACTTGGATTCCTTTGTTGAATCTTGCTACAAACTCCCTCATGGGTACTTGAATCTCCTTCTTCATTTGACTTAATTGAATCAGAAGTGTATTTGCATCATCAGCCGATTTGAACCTTGTCTCAAATGTTGTTTTCATTGTATCCCAGTCTGTAATGGAGGCATGTGGTAAACTGTGGAACCACTCAGTTGCAGCCTCTGTTAAGGTCAAGACAAAAAGCCTGACAGCCACATCTGGAGTGCCCACTGCTAAAACTCCGCATGCTGTATTAAAAGGATTCAGATGATCCTCAGGGGTTTTCTTTCCATCACCACTAAATTTGGGTGGGATATCACGACCTTTAGGTAGATTTCCCAGATTTGCTCCTAAGCTTAAAGATCCTACGTCCGCACCCTAGGGTTGATTGTGTGCCATAAGAGGCAAGATAAAATTCAATGGTTGTAAATTTATGTAAGTGGGGACTACGGTTCCTGGTGAGACCAAGGAACTAAAATTGGTTAAAGGAGGAGATTCAGTGGGAGAAGAGGGCCTACTAGTAGTTTTATAACGTCTTCACCTAAAAGGAGTTTGGGGTTTAAAATTGAGTTTCGCAAAATCTTCAAAATCAGAATCTACAAGCCCTTTTGCTCTATCTCCTCTTGTAAACCTTTTATCAGCCAGCTTACTGAGTTTAAATTGAGACAGATAAAATCAACTATTCTTAGGGCCTCCGGACTACCCTGTCCACTACAGCAACCTCCTAGGCTATAGGCAAACCTCTGAGCCACTCCCCTATTTCTTCTTCTTCTTCAAGGGTTAACCTTACTTGATGGTATTGCTGATTGTTTTTTCTAAAATTCCAAGCTGTTGCATTAAGATCAACGATTATGTCCTCTTGAGTATCGGAAAAATTGAGGTCTGGTTGTAAAATTGGAGGAATTTCTTGTTGACCAGGGGTAACTTTAGCGGGCAACACCATAGTTGATCATCGAATACAAAAACACCTGATCTATCCTTAAAGCTTCCCCAGCAGAGTCGCCAAAAACTGTTAGTATACAGTTTTTCCCTCTTCTCAAAATTCATCTCAGACTCTTTTAAGGAGCAAGGAAGAAGAAATAAAACTCAATACTAACAAATGAGTTTATCAAAGTAAACTCTCTACAAATTATAAGGCGCAACTACCTTCAAAAAAGATTTTCAATATGGCTTTATTGAACAAAGAAAAGTAACATTATCTGTGCTTTTCACCAGAAAACACTTAAGGAAAACATCCAGTTCATCAACATGAAAAGAATGTGCAAGTTTTGAGAAAATCCTCTATTTTTTTTTGTTTCAATATCAACCTTCAAATTTTATGAATCTAAACTTGAATAACCATTTACTCTGTCACTTCTAAGCACATAATCCATTCATATCACAGTTAAGCTTTATCCAACACAACTCATCTTCATAAGAAAATAAATCAGATAAGACAAATAGTAGTATTTATCACTTCAAAAGCTTAAACATATACGTAACACCATAGGATATTTCATATATTCTGTAATACCAGTTTTCTGAACACTTTGAAGTTAAGTTTTTTAGAAAATAGTTTCTATCCAACTCAGAGCCGAACCCTTAAACAATTAAAAGTTTTCAATAAATAGCCACACACGGCTGCAACAACTAACTTGGTAAAAAAAGTCTTTCTTGAAAAGTAAAAGATCTCTAGATACCCTAACTATCTTAAGCATTAAGCTATAAAAATTGGACTGGGAGCAAAAATGCCTCTAAGAGGCTGCCAAGTGTTCCAGGTGGTTAAGTAGTTGAGGTCACTGTAAGACGCGCTGCATTCCAATCTTCATATGTGGCTGTAAACGTGGATATTACCGGTTGATGTGGCAAACCAATAAAACTGATGCTTTGTTTCTAGACTTCTTTTTCTCTTTTGATCTCGGCTACCTTTTCTTTGTGTATAACCAAATGACCTTGCTGAAGGATCATCAAATATTCTATCTACGTGACTTTCATAAAATGCTCGTCTGTAGGTGCCTTCATCCTCTTTAGCTCATCAAACTAGGTGTTCACATCTTTGATTATCTGTTCAACTGACTTATCTGCCCCTTCATGGTTTTCCTGGCACCATTCATCAATCCATTTTATATCATTAGAAATGATCTCCTTAATAGTTCCCAGCCCCTTCATGAGATCCTTTACTTCGGAAATTCCCATAGCCACAACTTCATTTCTCCATTCTATGCATTCCTTTATAACATGAAGAACTTTATCATCCAGTCCTGACACTGACCTCTCCGTGAGAAACTTCTGCAAACCGTACTCCTCAACTTCTTTGATCCACTAGAGTTCTTTGGTCCGTGTTGTCTTTTCGAGCTCCCACTCTCTAATGTTGGCCTCTATTTTCTTTTCCAGGTGATTTCCTTCATTATTGGTCTGATCCAGATGACTTAATTGCTTGCCAACCTCTAATTTTACACGCTTAACCCAATCATCGAATGCTTTACTCACTGCCTTGCTTCTTTGAATTTGGTCAAGAAATCATTGATTATCAGGGGACTTCATGTCGATGGAGGCTGACATTTCATTCAGAGTAAAAGGTTCAGGATGTTGGATGGCATTGATGTATTGGGCCATACTCTTCATAGCCTCTTTCATTTCTTGTTTATCTTTGGCATCTTTCCAGACTCTATTGGCAATTTTCTTGTTTGACACCTCAAAAAATCTCATATCAACGGCTCTGGTGTCTCTTCCTAAATCCACTTTGGATAACTGAAAGTCTTGGACTGAAGTTTCTCCTTCAGCATTGTCTTCTTTAGGCATTGCAATTTCTGCTATCCAGTGACCACTGTTTTCATCGAAATCAATTTTGGATTCCATCTTCATTTTTTTTACTTTAGAAGATTTTCCTAGGTACCTGCTTACTACATCATCAATGGGTACTGATAGTTACTCAAAAGAGCTAATGAGTCTTTTAGAATGTCTTCTGTTTCCTCCTGAATATGTTGAGCATCTACCATCTCAGGTACACTATGGTCTTCAATGGTGATTGCCTTTGGATCTGGATCTGATGAATCTAACTCCACGAAGATGCTAGGAGTAGCTTTTTGCCTATGAACCCTCTCTTTTACTCTTTGACTTGATCTGATCAACTGAACTTTGGGTTCAGCTCGATCTTGAACTTGAACTTGAATTTGGGAAGAAATTGGTTCAAGTTCGGGTTCAACTTCAAGTTTAACTTTTCCTACACAAGATTGATCAACACTTAAGTTAGTCAAAATAGATTTTTTCTTCTTTGTTGTGCTCCTTTTTTGTTTTCTTTTTATTTTTTTGGTTGACTGTAAAGGGGCAACAAAACCTCTTTTCTTTAACAACCATGCTTCCATTCTCTTGATCACTCTTTTCATTCTTATGTATATATCATCTTCTTCTGGTACTGTCCAATCTAGTTCAGGGATAGGGAGGGTCTCGACCTTCTCTGAGTATTGAGAGTCTAAGACATCGGTTTCACTGTCTTCCTCTACCCCATCTATATCCATATCCAGCCTGAAGGTGGTGATTTGCTTCAAAGTGAAATGGGACCACAATCTTTTCCTTACCTCCAGTTCATCGGAAAAGTTAACCCAAAAATCTTCTAATTCAGGGATGTGCATGAACATTTCTGGGACATTGAGATTTGCCCCTGCAAAGCCTCTATAGTCAAAATTGACCCTGGGAGTATAGGTCTGTAAACAGAGGGTATCCAATTCTTCCTTTATAGACATAGAATCTTAAAGACTTTTGCACCTGTAATACCCTAATTCAACAGGGAAAAGAATACCTGAAGTTTTCTTTGAGGTCCCAGATTTTTGTTCAACCAGAACAAGCTGTCTACATAGCTCCATTAAGACCATATCATCCAAACAAAATCTAGGAAGCCGTAGAGGTTCCTCATCAAACGCTCCAACCCTAAGGTATGTAAAACTTGGAAACTGTATGAAATAACGGCCATAAATATTGATCACCTGTTTAGCTTCTTCAGAAAGCCTGCAATTTTCTTTTCCCTGCAACTCATAAACTAACTTTTTTGAAAATATGTCATTTACTATTTTGAACAAAATGGAGAACTTTTCTTTCTGTAAGCATGTGAAGTAGTCATATATTTTCATATCACGTGTCCATACTTCATGAGGTAATCCCTCCCAAGCCCTACAAATTTGTCACATTTAAGAGATTTCTGTGGAGTTCTTCTGCTATTAGGTTAGCCCAGTCTATAAACTTATCTCCTTCTATAATCTTCTGGATAAAGCAGTACATCCAGTTTTCCCAATGAAATGCATGAGGATTCCCTTTCACCCTGTTTAGAAGAAGAACCATATTGGCAATGTCTTTTAGAAAGTGTTCAATTGTCAGAGGCTTTGGCAACCTGGATCCTCCTTTCTCTGGTTTTGCAAGCCATGCCTGGGCTATTAAGGAACTATATTTCTTCTTATCTATCTCATACACATGATCTGCTTCTGCATAAGTCCATGGTTCATATGGCTCTTTATCTGGAATTTGTAGGGCCGCCATTAATGTCTCTCGACTGATTTTGACCAAGATTTCTCTTGACACATCCTTAATACATATATTCTTGGCGTCATACTTATTGGCGCACTCCAACACCAGTTCAGGGCAAATTAAGGCTGGAGGAAATGCAGCGGCTTCTAAAAGTCTGCTTCCTACTAGCTTCCTGGAAAAAGAACCCTCAGAAGCATTTTGAACTCTATTGCAGAGCTCCCCTAAGTTTACATTCAACAAGAAGGTGTCCCCTATTCTGGAAGAGAAACTAAAGGTGGGTTCTAATCTCTTCTTTAGGAAGTTTTGGATGGAACAACGACATCTCACCAATATGAAGAGAAAATACTTACAACACAGAAAGAGCCTTTGAAAACTGAAAAACTGCAAAGGGGAAGATTAACTCACCAATTTCTTGCGCTGCTGTTTTCTATAAATTCCTCACCACCAATTCCGTTGCTCCTTCTCCAGACAAAATAATTAACAAGAAAACCTTAATTATTTCTCATTTATTCATGAATGCCTTATAATATCCCTAATAAATCTTCAGAGCGTGCTCATAATGAATGATTTTAATGGAAGAATGATTGATTTAACATGTCCAGGCACTCTTATTTAATCCGCTCGATATTTCGGCATGAATATCTCAACTCCCAAGGAAAATCTCTGACAACCAAATCTTTATATTAATGACTTCCTTTACATCATGCTGCCGACTGTCACTTCCAATTCTCACATGCATGAACCATCTGGCTGAGCGTGACAATCTTTGTACGACAGCTTCCAAATCTTAATAAATACCTGGAGAGTTGCAAAAAAAAAGATTTCCTTTTTGCAAGAGAAGACAAACTTGCCAAATTCTTCATGTACAAAACATTATGTTACGAACGTGAACTTGAACTTGAACTAACTTAAGGTTCAGGACTAGGTTCAAGTTCAGGTTCAACTTTGAGACCGACAGAATCTTTAAGGGTAGACAGAAATGGGTAACGGGTTGAAATTGAACTTAAACCAACCTAACATAATTCAACTTCAACTTCAGGTTCAA
Source organism: Thuja plicata (assembly GCA_018584345.1). Lineage (NCBI taxonomy): Eukaryota > Viridiplantae > Streptophyta > Pinopsida > Cupressales > Cupressaceae > Thuja > Thuja plicata. Next base: position 483,762 of record MU224081.1, read on the forward strand.
CTTCAACTCCAGGACTTTTACTAACCAAGACTAAAGAATGAAGGCTGGGAAAAGAACGAAGGTAACAGGTGGCATGACAGAAACTAGGGCTCTTTCCCTCATATTTTCTTAGAATGTAATGCAAATGTCCATCTTCCTGACAATCTATTCATAAGTTCTTTTGGCATCTCATCTACAAATTGTATTGGAATATATTTGAATGCACATGTCATTGTGATAATTGCCTCTTCTATCTTATTCTGGTCCTTGGTGTCCAGAGTTATCTAGTTTTTAGTATTGCGATCATTTACTATGCCCCTTTTGATGATAGATTCACATACCTCATCAATTATGTCAGGATGTTTGTTCTTCTTAGCTTGTACAGATTGTTCATCCTTCTCTGTGTCTTCTATGTCTTCCTTAGTTTTGATTAGCCTTCTTCATTTTGTTGGGCCCCTTTTCCCTGTTTGAGGCTTTCTTTTATAGGTCCTTACTTGACCTTTCTTGATCGGTGAAGGACTTCCATCCTTTGTTGTTTGACTCCTGGTCCTAGATGCAACAATAGTCATTGGTTTCTTTGTTGGTGGTGGAGGTGGTGTATCAAAATCTATGGATTATGAGTCACTCTCCTTCTCAGCTTCACTGACAGGTGACTGACCCTTGATTTCTTCTATTTTTTTTGTTTCCTCTTCATTCACCGACATTTTTTTCTTCAAGGTCTTAACCATTTTATCTTTCTTCTTGTCAATCATTTTCACAACTACACCGATTTTTATCCTTTCTTTGGCTTCCTCATAAGTTCCAAACTTGGGTTGTGATTTATCCAATGGTTCATTTATTAATGCCTCAACAACATTTGATGCTTGATTTATGTTAACGTCATAGTTAAGTAGTGCCAGCCATGTTGTCCTCTGTACAACTAGCTTGATATAGGTATAGTCAGTTTCCACCATAAAACATATTTTAGTCTTGTAATTTTCTACTAATTACTCTGGAATCCCCACTCTCTTCTACATTGTTTCTTTGAATCTAGCAAAGTATTCATCCATGACTGATTCAAAATTGTCTCCTAGTGATTTGATGAACTCACTAATCTGTGTGGTCATTGGTCAGGTAGGACCCCATTTGACATTTCCTATAGATGGGAAGGATTCTTTAAAATAGAAAAATATGCACATGATGAGCGAACCAAACTTACATGAGTTGGAATTTTCAGTCCTTATTGTCTTCATGTTCTCATCTAATTGCCTTAGCAGAAGTTCTGACAGATCCAACTACAGTCCCTTCTTGACAATTTTGTATGTTGTATCCACTACTCTGGATGCAATATTGTTCATCCTGCTAGCCTAAAAGAACTTGTATCCTAAGACACATGTTCCAAATTTCATTTCAACATCATTGATGGTGGATACCTTTAATCCTCTTCCATCCCATAACGCTCCTGTGTTCTTTTCAATGTCAACTTTAGGAGGGTGCTTTAGAGCCTTTACTTTATCGGTTATGGGATAACCGGTAACAACGTGTATAACATCCCTAGTTATCAGTTTTGGCTCATCCAACCATATCTTTCGGTCATGTATTATTCTCAGAACTAACTGAATCCATTCAGTTTTGAATTCCTTCAAGAATAGTAGGGCATGTGTGAGCCCTTTTAATTGAATGTGTTTATGTTCTTCTTTGATAGTTCCATCATCGTTGCAAAGTTTTTTGAAATCTTTCTCAACTTCCAGGTCTCCTATTTCTGCAATCTTGCAGTGAATATATGCTCTAAAGTCTTCAACAAGTAAAACCCTAGCTGGTATACTAGAGAATGCACTAGCATTATTGATTTGTGAAGAAACCTCGAGACATAACTTGTAATGAGGTTCTTCAAAGGTGGTATTCTTGATTAGTTTCACCTTTACATTATTTGCATTCTTTATCTTGGAGGTTCTTGAAGTTGATGCCATTGTTTCAGAATTTAGGGCTTTTTCCCGTAAATGAAAACAGAGTTCTCGGTGATTGTTTTTACTTACTTCAACCTAATGTGACTGCTTGGAATATTTTTGAGTTCTATGAATAGGGTTGGATTCACTCTGCAATCTGATCACTTCGTGCTCTAGTTTCGCTCTACTTCTTTGCTCAAGACACTTTGTGAATAATGAGTTGTTCCATCGACTATTTATAGACTTTTTCCCTAAGTCATGTCATAAATTCTCACCCACTTCTTGATGTTTGAAGACAGAGCCATCGGGTAGCACACACATTTCATTCTCAGTGAGAACATGATTCTCGAGATAGGTGTCTACTCATTTGAATATTTACTAATGGATCTCGGTGTATGACGAAGACAACATGTCAACTTTCATGATTACCGATGGATCTCAGTTTAGACTAGCAACTTTGCCTTTTGTGTGTTAACCGATGATGCTCGGTAAGTACATACAACTTAGATTTGTATGTATATCGATGATTTTTGGCAAGCATTGACCGATGAGATTGAATTCATAGAATCATAATAAGTAATTCCATATTGCATCTTTAATCATGCTAGTTTGGCATTTCATCAATGTATAATGGAACTGATGCAAAATATAACTTGGTATAATGTAGTTCCATACTTACTTATTCTGCTTAGGTGGGGGTGGTGATGTCACTAGATCCATTAGATAAGGTGTCACTAATTGCATCGCTTGGTCCAGCTTCATCAGTGTTTGTAACTTTCCTCCACATTTTGTTTCTCATTTTCCTAATGTCTTTAATGGTGTTTCCATTGGCAAAGGTGTTGGTCTCTATCACTCGGTCTCTGCAGTCCTTTAGATGGCTAACTTTATGATAGTGTATACTTGCCATTCTGGGGTTAGTCTAGCTTCTAGACTTTCTCATCCATTGTCTTCTGGAGTTTGCATCTATGTGTCCAAATCTTCCACATGTTGTGTAGTTTTCCCATGTGTTGTAATCCCAAACATATGAGTTACCTACTCTTTTTGGTTGATAGGAAGTTTCATTTTCTTTAGGCTTCCATGCTTTCCTTTTCTTCTTCCAACATTCAAGGGATGTGTGCCCATGCATTTTGCAAGTAGGACAATATTTGTCCATGTAGGTTTCCTTCTTTGGTTGTTTCACCCTAGATTTACATTCATATGCTTTATGTCCTTTCTTGTTACATTTATAACAAATTCCTATGAATGAAGGTGTGGATTTAGGAATACCTTTTATTTTTCTTCTACAAAAATTTGATGTGTGGCCTGGTTTTCCACAGTGATTGCATGACTACCTTCTTGGTCTTGGATTTGCATAGACATTTTTTTGGATCAGCTTGGTTTGGTGATTCTTCATTTTTGGTATACCCTAGTTTGGTATTATTGTTGACTCTTCTTTGTCCATCCAGAAAATCATCCATCCTTTTGGTGCTTTCTTCAACTGTCTTGATCATGTCATTATGTTGTTGCTGAATTCTCACTTCATGTTTCAGCTTTTCATTTTCTTCTCTTAGCTCACCGATAGCTTCTATTCTTTCATTGAGTTCTATGTTCATTGTGTTTTCCTCCTGATTCATAAGAATAATATAATTTGTGATCTCATGATGATGTTCTATAAGTCTTTGTATTTATGACTCTTTATCTTGTAGCTTTTCAGTAATCTTCCTCCTGTCATCAATAGCTAGTGTTCTTTCTTGCTCATCTTGTCTAACATTGTTCATGACATCAATCATTCTTACCATCTGTGTCTCTTGACTGATTTGTGAATATTTTACTTGTCCAGTCAGATGTTGATTGATTTCATTCAGACTTGTGATGCTTTCTTTAGATGTGTCTGATGCTTTTCTTGTTGTAGATCTTGAAGACTCAAATAGATCAGGTATCTCTTCTTCATGATAGTCTGTTTCATTGCAACGAGATGCCATAATATTTCTTTCATCCATCAACTGTCTCATCTTTATTCTAGCTTCATTATACTATTCATAGAAGATCCGTATCTCTAATTTGTTATTCTTAATACTTTTTTCAAGCTTGTACTTCTCCATTGTATGATCTTTTCTCTTAAGTCTTTAAACTTTTCCAATTAAGAGATCTAGCTCTGATACCAATTGTTGGAAATAATGGGAAGTATGTACTGAGAGGGTAGGGGTGAATCAATACCTCTAAAACTTTTATCTCTTTTAACCTTAATCCATTTAATAATTCATAATATTACTAACCATCTGTTCTATCCTATCTTTGTGTAAGTTGTATCAACTCATAAGCTTAATAAACATGTAAATATTCATAGAAACATTCATGAAATGTAATGACACATAACACAAGATATGGTAACACAGAAAACCCCTGTTAGAAGGTAAAAACTGCGGTGGGGATGACACCCACAAAAACTTCACTATCTATAGATTGGAAGGGGTCGGTTAAGGCTTACAATTTTGATCACTTCTGATGATCTACCCTTTTAGGAGTATTATGTGGAGACTGGTTAAGGTCTACTCTATTAAGAGCTTTAGCAACACTATTTAGTGTGCACTTAGTTAAGATATTTACAAAGGATTGTTAAATCCACCTTTCTTGAAAGGATTTCTTCTATTTTATACACTTGTTAGAATGTAGACAAAAATACTCATTGACCTGAGTATATGCAATCTTCAAGTGCTAATTACAGATCCATTAAAATCACATCTAAAAAGTATCACCTAATGTGATTGATTAATACCTCTGTTTCTCGGTAGCCTTGATTCTTGGTTCTTGATAACCAAATTCATCTTTTGTTGTTCTACTTCTTAAAACTCTCAGCCTGATCCATAGATGTGCCCCTTAGCTAATTTCATCCTCACACCATCTTTGAAATGAATGATTACACATCTATTTATACAATAGATTGACCTAATTCAGTTTCACATATTACAAAGATAAATCTATGATCGAAGGTTTACAACTTAACCTTAATCTCCTAGTTTGCATGTTTTCAATCAGTTATACTGATTAAAACAATTACAATTATCTTTCTTGTCCCTCAAGAAATGGTTTTAAATAAAATCAAAACTCTAAATATAAAACATAACTGTTTTATCTGACGTGGAAGTTAGATCCACTTTTCTCAAGATATAACTAACTTTTAGTGTCTGATGTTCGGGTTTCTCTGAAAGTCTTTCGGTGTTCCTTCTGTGAACTTTCCATCGGGTTCCCTTGTTCTGTTGGGTTCCTCTCTTGTCTACTCTTTCATTTTATAGTGTAATTTTCTCGTCGGGTTCCTCTGTCAGTTTCCTCTTCAACATTTTTAGTTTGTACTGCAAAAGTGTGTCATCGGGTTTCTCTATACTTAGCATTTTTGGTTTGTACTGAAACTTTTCTTTCAGTGTAGTGTTACCGATGGTTCAAAGAACTATTTTACCTTTCCATAATAATGGAAAAAATAATGTCTTCAACCACAACTTGGACAAACGCATTTGGACAATTTAGAAATTCCTTTTGGCACTATTGGAACACTTTTGATGAGATTGATATCCTACTTTCAAGGTTAACACAAGAAGCAAACAATATCTCATTGATGATTCAGAAAGACCTCTAATATTTCTCAAATTCCAAGAAGGAGAAACATCACAAACAAACCCTCTTTTTTATCAAGACTCACCCAACATGGATGTACCTAATAGAGAGTGGAGTGTTGCCTTTGATGAATATAACCAAGATAATAACCAAGACGAAAGAGAAAGTCAAGAAGAAAGAAATCATGACCATCCTTTGTTTTACTTAGATAGTGATGACGAAATATTGGAAGAAGAATACAATAAACTCAAACAAAGTAGGAAGTTTCAAAAGACCTAGGAGAAAATCATTGAAGAAGACAAATAAAAATATTTTCTCCACCTAGCTTCTCTTTGGGTGAAACTTCCTAAATATTATGATTTCAAATGATTGAAGGTTGAAGAGATACAAACACCTATATCAATCCTCTCTAAACAACTATATCAAATGTAAACAGAGCTCACAATGCTTAAGAAAGAGAAGAGTAAACCAACGAAGAAATACTCATTGGAACACATATGTCCATTCCCATTCAATAAAAACTTGCAAATGGTGCCTTTTCCACCAAACAAGGCAAGACCAAAGTACGAAAAATACATGGGAGAAATGGATCCTCACAATCATGTTAGAGAATTTTGTGCATTGAGTATCTAATTTATGCATGAACCTACGTACTTGATAAGACTATTTTTGACAAGTTTAGGAAGACAAGCCATGGAATGGTTTTCCAAACTAACACATAGTATACAAATGTTTGAGGAGATGATTCATAGATTTTTCCAACACTACTCTTATAACATACAACATAATGTTACCATGATGGATATTTGTAATACCAAACAATGAATGGGTGAATCCTTCACACATTTATTGAAATGATGGAGGACAATATTTGCAAGGTACTCACAACAAACACCTGAATTGGAAAAGATGGAGATCTTCATCTAAAGCTTAGTACCCAAAATGAACTATGACCTACAAATGCAAGATTATCCTAGTTTCAAAAGAATGATTAAGAACGTTATTCATACTGAAGAGGTTATGATAAAAAAGGATAAATTACGCTTTCTAATGACAAAAAATCCTCTAACAACTATAACAACAAACCTAAATGGTGGAACAAGAACAATTTTTTTGTTAATGATGGAGTAGTGGAAGCTCCAAATACAAATGTTAAACTGGTTGTGTTTAATCTTACAAACAACCTACAAGCAACCAAAGAAGCTAAGGCAACAACAAAATACCACAAGTAAACAATGATACCAACAAGAATAATTTGTGTGTGTCTAGACCACAACAGACATTTACTCCATTGGGATAACCTCTTGAGATGGTTTTGAAAACTATCTTGGATAACAAAATCATTACTCTATCAGAGGCAACACCATGAGAACTAGAAGTAAAACCTAGATGGTGGAATGATAATACCTATTGTGAGTTCTATAAAAACAATGGACACAAGACCAATGATTGTGTCAAACTCAAGCACGTTATACAAGATCTCATCGATAGAGGAAAAATCAAAGTGGAAGGGCACACATCTAATGAAGATTACACAACCTATAATAAACCATTTCCCAACTATGAAAAAGTAGAAGCCTCTAAAGCAAAAGGAAAAGAAGTCAACTACACCTATTCTCATAACGACAATGTCATCAATATGTTGTACATAAAAAATGAATCAATCAATGTGATCACTATCAAACGTGTTAAGGACAAGTCTGCATACTCAAATGTGGTTACATAAATCCAAGCACAAATTATGATCAAAGGGGTTGATTCCTCATCCAAACAAGAAACATCATCTAAAACACCTATTGTCACAACTCCAAAACCAGCAACGTCAAGACAAACGGTTCCCATGCCATCTTATAACTATAACTTGGTGGACCAATTGCAAAGAACCCTGACTCAAATCTCTATATTTGAGTTGCTAAAAATCTCTCCAGTGCATAGGGAAGTTGTTGAACAAGCCCTACATTCAGATAATGTTCCAAAGGACATAATATAGGCAAATTCCAGGCAATGATCAATCACATATCAACTCCACATTACCTCTCTTTTTCAGAAGCGGATGATAAATCTTTGAATCACCCCCATAATCAGCCTCTACACATTAAAGTTTTGATCCAAAAACATCATGTAAAATGTGTATTGATAGATGGAGGTGCGGGGTTGAATATATGCACTCTTAATATGGTCAAAGCATTGGGTCTTTCATAACACACAATTGATTTAAGGAGTAAGACAACCTTCAAGGCCTATGATGAGGAGGAAAGGTCATCTAAAGGACTAGTTGTTTTACCAATAAGAATAGGACCAATAGAACGAGATGTGATTTTTCAAGTTCTTGATCTACCATTGGCCTATAACATATTACTAGGGAGACCTTGGATATATGAAATGCAAGTAGTGCCATCTACTTACCACCAATGTATCAAATTCCCACACAATGGATTGAAAGTAACAATTCTTGCAGATTCAAGCTACACTTGTACCAACATCAAGGAAGATAGTATGGTTCCTCACAACAAGGAAGTTCCAAAAGAGTTCCCAGTAGAAACCTCCAAAGACATGGTAATGAGAAGCTTTGGAAAAACATTAAAACTTGAAGAAACTAGCATGGGGGAATACAAATTGGATACACTGCCATCATTGGATAATATTCCTGCATCTCCAAGATCATATGGGAGACCCTCCCCATCATTTGCACCTTCTACCTCAAAATAAAAAGTTATTCATGAACTCACTAGCATGGTTAGAGCCACAAATTCTCAAGAAGAAGAAAAAGAAGATAAAGTAGTCTTGGCATGGGTCTATAAAGGAGAAAAGGGAGAAAATGAAGTAAACAATGTTGAGATATCTCCCAAAAAATATGGAAAATGTTATGATCTTCTCAAACAAATGGGATACAAAGGGAAATGACCTTTAGGATATAAAGGCAAAGGACTCATTGAGCCAATTCATATGGAATTTAGGGACACTAAGAATAAGACAGGATTAGGTTTCAACAGCAAATTAGAACATCCTACCGCAAGAGATGGCCAATCTTTGATAAAGGAAGTGACAAAGATGAAGAAGAAGTTGAACTCACACCCTAGACATATGAAATATTACTACATATAGGTACTGAGAACCTAGTATACCAAGGATAACAATATGTACCTACTTTTGGAGAACAAATGGAACACCATGCTCCCTTGTTGTCACAAACCACTATCCAAGAGTTAGAAGAGGAAGAAGAAGAAGAATCTCTAGGGGTTCAACAAGAAGGGGAATACCATGAAGAAGCCCCTCAAGAATAAGAAGAAGAAATAAGTAGGCAAGAAGAAGCAAGTAGCTCAAACACTCTTCAAGAGTTATCTTCTATAAGACACCAAAAAAATATACATCCTAATTGGGGGGCAATTAGTGACAATTTCACATGTCATGGATCTACCGCACTTTGATTCACAAATGGCCAATAAGATACACCAAATCATTATTGCTAAATTTCTAGATTGATCTGATGACAATATGACAGACTCGCATTATTATGAATGAGATCAAATGTCTGATGCTACCATGGATATTGAGGTAGATGTAATCCATAAATTTTCACCTTTACTAGAAAGGGGAGAGACTTCTAATCCTACCCACAATACAAATATTGTCACGTAATTGGATGAGGTGGTGATGCCTAGTATAATTGATGTAGACACAAGTGTCTTAATAAGAAAAGATGAGTACCAAAGGATATTATATAGCTTTGATAGAACACACACACACACACACAGAGAGAGAGAGAGAGAGAGAGAGAGAGAGAGAGAGAGAGAGAAGAAGGAGAAATCTCAAATGATTAGGTCGCTAGAGATAGGTTTGNACCAAAGGATATTATATAGCTTTGATAGAACACACACACACACACACAGAGAGAGAGAGAGAGAGAGAGAGAGAGAGAGAGAGAGAGAGAAGAAGGAGAAATCTCAAATGATTAGGTCGCTAGAGTTAGGTTTGCATAACACTAAAAATGACTCTTATAATGACAGTTTGACTCTTAATGATCTAAACACTATAGAAGCTAACTTAACAGAACTTGTCTTATCAATTAATAGTTTTGATACTAACATGATGTTGTCCTTAGAATCCTCTGAATCACTATCCTTGGTAAATATTTAACTAATTGATTAGACAGACTCATAACATAATCCTATAATGAAATTTCCCAATAACTACACTTTAACCTGCTATCTGAATGCTTGTGAATCCTATCCCTCTTCCACTAATGCAAGGAGAATGAACATGATAGAGGAGGATATCAAGTTTCTTAGTCACAAATTGAAAAGTAAAAAGAAGAAAATAACTGATGGTGAAAACCACGTTGTGGCAGTAAATAGTAAAAATAAAAGACATATCTGATGGTGAAAACCTCTCAGAGGTGCCAAAAGAGGAGATTCTTGATATCCTCCCTGAGCATTTTTAGGAATGATCTTCAGTCCTCATAGAACCAACACAACCAGTTAATGTGGGAATGGCAGAAGTTCCTCAATTTGTCCATCTTGCACAATCTCTATCAGAGGAAGAAAATGTACAATTCACTAAGTTCCTTAAAGAGAAAAAAGATCAACTTCGCATGGTCTTATAGTGATATGCTTGGATTAGATCCTGAATTAATAATGCATCACTTATCTATAGCTCCTAGGATAAAACCTATCAAATAGAAATACAGAAAGATGCACCCACATGTAGCATTATTGGTAAAAGTAGAGCTAGAAAAACTCTTAAAAGATAGATTCATAAGGGTCATTGCTTATGCAAGATGAATTTCTAATGTAGTCCTAGTTTCTAAAGCAGAAAAGTCTATCAATATTTGCAAAGACTTCAGGGATTTAAACAAAGCTTATTCTAAAGATGATTTCCCACTACTAAACATTGATATAATTATAGACCTCACGACATGATATGAAATCTATTCACCTATGGATGGATTTTTGGGCTACAACCAAATAAAGATCGCCCCTGAAGACCAAGAAAAGACAACATTTACATGTGCATGGGGAAAATTTTGCTGGAATGTAATGCCCTTTGGGCTAAAGAATCTTAGAGCCACATATCAATGAGCTATGACGATAATCTTCCATGACATGATACATAAGAACATGAAGGTGATGAACCATAACTGATTGAATGTTTGAAGATGTTAAGTTGGTGATCACCAAGTCGCAGAAAGTTAATGCAAGACATTAAATCAATTAATGTATTGTATTTTCATTGATTTCAATTTAATATAATCTGATTGGTTATATACATAGTGTCAAAGACTTCAAAGAACCAAAGAGATAAAGGTTATGCCATTAGTAATGCATAAAAGTTCAGTATGCACTAAGTGACAAAAAACAATGACGAATTGTGCACCCCGATGGATAGAGAACCCTGAGAGAAGAATCATAGTGATATCTGAGAAGAAATAAAAGTCACAGTGATACCCAATGGACATACAACCTCGACAGATAGACAACCCTAACAGACAGAGATGCCCGAGGACAACTGAAGTCAAGACTGAGAAAACAAGGAGTTAAACACCAAAAAGAACTGAAGTTTAGAAATGACAAAATACTTAGCTGGAAAGAGATAAATATGGAGTTAACTGGTTGATCACATTATTTTCATCGACAAGTTAAAATCCAGAGATAAGCTAGAGTTTTAAAGCTGTTTTATTCCAATTGTCGAGGAGAAATCTATAGAATAAAACTGCAGTAAGCTTTAAAGAAAGAATGGTAAGAATTGTGGATTACGCCAAGAACAAGAAAGTCAAGGACTTAGAAATGGTGACATTATGTCTATAAAGAGACAAGATAATTCATTATGAATTAGGGGTGAATAGAGAAGAAGATGCTGAAGAGAATTGTGATGAAGAAAGAAGTCTTCATACAAACCTGATCATATAAGCTAAAGAATAGAGCTAAAGTTTTCTGTGGACACTGAGAAACAAAGATGCACATCATCATCAAGCAGAAAGAAGTGAAGCAAAAGGACATAAAATAAACATTGATCAAAAAGGTATTATTAGCTTACAATAGATCTGAACATCTGCAAGTTTAAGTTGTATATATGAACAGATCATATACTATTTCATTTTAACCATTGGATCATAAAGTATCTTAACCGAGCATGATTTAACAATCCTTTATATATTGAGATACATCCCAAGGAGTATCAAAAGATTTATCATGAAGATAACATAGTGAAATGCCAGATATCAAGTGATAAACTGTTAGTGATAAATCCTCTAACAAGGTCGCACTTAATAGTGTGTTTGTAACCTTTAACAGGGTTGGCTCTTCATCGAGCTCACTTCAGAAGAGTGAAAATTTTGGATTACCGGTCCCAAGTGGTTTTTACCTTAACAGTGTTTCCACATTAAAAATCCATGTGTCAAATGTGTTTATGAGTCATTGCTTTAATGTTTTGCTTTACACATTACTAAAATAGGATTGATCGGTAAACACTAAGTTATTTTGTGTATTTCGGTAAAGGCTAGACTGCTAATCGATAAAGATTAAGAATAAGGTTTAACAATGAACTCTGAGAAATAGTTATTTGATAAGATTATTTGAAGGCATACATCTTGTAGGACTGAAGATAACTAGAGGCTTATAATTGTGGTACTAAGTTTTTGGTTGATTTATTGGAATATTTTTGAGGCCACTTATTCACCCCCCCCCTCTCAGTTATTCTAACAATTGGTATCAGAGCTTGTGTGCTTAGAAGGAAGGTTTCAAGACCTAAGAAAAATATCATAAGATGAGAAAATAAGATGTGCCTAAGTTGAACAAGGACAACTTTGCATCATGGAAAAGAAGGATGAGAATCCACCTATCAGGTATTGGAAATGATGTTACGCAATATTTGGATACTGAATATGTGTTTCCTACAGGACCTCACACACTTGATCAATTAAGAGAAAGGCATGGGCACAATTCTATGATGATAAAACTTGCTTCCTCACTCTCCGATGCTGAATTTGAAGATGTCAAAACTTGCACCACTGCAAAGAAAATGTGGTATAAATTGAAGCTAGTACATGGAGGAGATGCAAATGTACTAAGAGCTAAGGCAGAAAGCCTAAGAGGAAAGTTTGATGACCTAAGAATGAAAGAAGGATAAAACATCACTCAGTATAGCTACATAATCAAAGAGGTAGTCAATGCTATCTGAGGAGTTGGAGGTGTACTTGAAGAAGAAATAATGGTAAGTAAAATCCTAAGAACCTTACTGCCTGTTTATGCTATTAGAGTATCTGCTATACAAGAAATGAGAGCAGTAGAAAACAACAATGTCACTCTAGATATTTTGGTTGGTAGACTTATTTCATTTGAGATGAATAACTTTGACAACAATGTCTTACCATCTATTGAGTCTGCATTTAAATCTTCTTTGAAAATAAGTAAATCAAGTCATAAACACACTATGATAAATGATAGTGAAAGTGATAGTGATGACCAAGAACTTGATGAGATTAAAGCACTAATGGCTAGAATATTTCAGAGAGGAAAAGGTAGATACAAAGGTAAATTACCATTGGTATGTTTTAATGGTAAATAGATTGGACACTTTGCTGCTAGATGTCCTAACAAAAGAAAAGAAGTCACAAATAGTGAAAGATCATATGAAAAGAAGTTTGACAGAGGTGATAACAGAGATTACCAAAGCAACCAACAATTTGATAGAAGAGATAACCAAGAATACAAGGACAAAAGGAAGAAAGCTTGTTACCTAGCAGAGAACAAAGCTGGAGATACTGACACCGAATCTGATGAAGATATTGAGATGGTATTTGTTGCCATGAAGAATGATTCAGACAAAGAGGAAAGGTATGTTGAGACTGCACTCATATCTAAGGTTAGTAAGAATGATGTCTGGATTGTAGATAGTGGCTGCACTCACCACATGACTGGTGATAAGGAAAATTTTGAAACTTTTGAGTATTATAATGGTGAATTAGTAAGAATGGGTAATGACTCACCTTGTTCGGTTGAAGGTAAAGGAACCATAATGTTAAATAATATGATAAGATGTGAAAATGCATATTGGGTAAAAAGACTTGACTATAATATATTGAGTGTTTCACAACTAAATAACATAGGTCACCAAGTTGCATTTGAGAACAAAAAGGAAAAGATCTTTAATGAGTCAAGAAGGTTGATCAGAATTGGTGAACAGACAAAGGTTAACCTATTCTATCTTGATGATATTAACACCACTTGTTTAGGCTAGAAACGAAGACATGTGATTGTGGCATAAAAGGCTATGTCATGTGAATTTTTACAACATGATTAAGATAAGCAATTAAAGGAAAGTAAGAGGCTTACTGAGCATGTCAAAGCCCGACCATATCATGTGTAAGAATTGTCAAAAAGGTAAAATGACAAAGTCTAGTTTCAAGAGAAAAACCCATACATCTAATGCTATCCTATAATTAGTCCATACTGATCTATGTGGACCCATGATAACTAAGAGCTATGATGGTGATAGATACTTCATTCTATTTGTAGATGATTATTTTAGAATGATGACAATTATGTTCTTAAAAGAGAAATTAGAAGCATTCAAGATGTTTAAATGGTATAAATCTATTGTAGAAAAAAAAAGTGGCAAGGAAATGAAATGGTTAAGATCAGTAAGAGGAGGATAATTTATTTCTAATGAATTCACTAACTTTTTTAATGAGCATGGAATTAAAAGGAAGGTTTCTACACCAAGAACACCAAAGCAAAATAGGATTACTGAAAGAAGAAATAGATCCATTGTTGATTGTGCAAGAACACTGATGATAGAAAAATGTATCAATCAAACATTCTAAAGGGAATCTATCAGTACTGTTGTCTACAAATTGAACAAAGTTCAATCGAAGAAAGACACCAAAAAGACACTTTATGAGCTATGGTATGGATACACACCCAATGTAAGTTACTTCAGAATTTTTGGAAGTTAATGTTATATTTTGAAAGATTATAGAAATGGAAAGCTTGAATCTAAAAGTGAAGAAGGAATATTTCTAGGGTATTCCACCAAAAGCAAGGCTTCTAAATGTCTTAACAAGTCCTCTAACAAAATCATTGAGAGTGCAAATGTCAAAATATATGAATTTGCTGAGAAAAATGATGAGAAAAGTAGAAAATAACTAGAAGACTATAACAGGTTTGTCTATAATGAAGAACCTGACACTCTGCCGGAGCAACAGTGTAACACTCTCGAGCAACAAAACAATGCACCCAAGCATCAGGCTGCAAACACCAAAAATCAGGAAATTGCTCAAAATGATGTTCCAAGCGATGGAGATCAGAATGAAGGTCAAAATGATGATAAAAATATACTTTCCAAGTATGTCAAAAGACACCATCCACATAACCAGATCATAGGAGACAAGAAGGCTGGAATGAGAACAAGAATTAAGTCACTAAACACTAGATGTTTAATTTGTGATTTTGAGCCTAAATCTGTTAATACTGCACTTGAAAATGAAGAATGGGTCAGTGCTATGAATGAAGAGATAGAACAAATTGAGAATAATAGAACATGGACATTAGTACCTAGAATGGATGACAAAAATGTCATTGGTACCAAATGGATATTCATAAACAAGTTGAATGAGAATGGAGAAGTCACAAGAAAACAAAGCAAGACTAGTATGCAAGGGGTATGTACAAGAAGAATGTATTGACTATGGAGAAACCTTTGCACCCATTGATAGACTAGAAGGAGTCATAATTCTACTTTCTTATGCTGCATTCAAAGGATTCAAGGTACACCAAATGGATGTTAAATCTGCATTCCTAAATGGAATACTAGAAGAAGAGGTATACATTGAACAACCAGAAGGGTTTGTTGATCCTAACAAGAGAAACATGGTTTGTAGACTACAAAAATCCTTGTATGGATTGAAACAAGCACCAAGAGCCTAGTATGAAATAATTCACTCCTATCTCATAAGTATTGGATTTGTAAGAACAAGTGAAAATATCAATCTATATTTAAAAGAAGATACCGATGATGACATTTTGATTGCTGAAATATTTGTTGATGATATTATATTTGGGGGTAATGATATGTTATGTAAATCATTTGCTAATGAAATGAGCAAAGATTTTGAGATGTCAATATTTGGAGAGATCAAATTCTTTCTTGGTCCACAGATTCTTCAACAGGATGCAGGCATATATATCACACAATCCAAATACATCAAGGAAGTGCTAAAGATATTCAAGATGGAAGATTCCAAACCAATTGGAACACCTATGGCAACCAAATGCAATATGAAAAAGGAAGACAAGTCAAATGAGTTAAATTAGACCCTATATAGATCTATGATTGGAAAACTCATGCATTTTGTTTATGCTAGACCATATATAGCACATGCAGTTGGAATAGTTGCTAGATTCTCTGCTAATCCCAAAGAATCACACATGACTACTATCAAAATAATTTTGAGATATCTAAAGATACCAAGGACTATGCATTATGGTATAAAAGAGAAGGAAAATTTGAGCTTCAAGTCTATACAGATGTTGATTGGGCTGGAAACTTGGATGACAGAAAGAGCACAACTAGAGGAGCATTCTTCATGGGTGACAGACTTATCACATGGATAAGTAAGAAGCAAGGATGCATCTCACAATCTACTGCAGAAGAAGAATATGTGGTTGCTGCTGCAAATTTCTCTAACATTGCATGCATCAAACAATTACTAGAAGGTATGAATATGAAAATTATTGAACCAATGATTATCTATTGTGATAATAGAAGTTCAATAAACATTTCTAAGAATCCTGTCATTCATGCTAAGACAAAGCATATTTCTATCAAGTATCATTACTTAAGAGAACAAGTGCAAGAGAAAGAGGTGATACTAGAATATGTTCAATCCAAGGAACAATTAGCTGACATGTTCACAAAGCCATTGCCTAAAGATACATTTGAGTACTTGAGAAAGAGACAAGGGGTCCGACCCTTGTCTATTAGTCACTAAGATGACTAGGAGGTTGCATCAGCCTACACATAATCAAAATATCATTCATGTGTATGCAAGAAAATAGATGGACTGCAAAGATACATCAGTACACAACAAGGTACTTATCTCCACCAAACACGAGAGTCATTGTATTGTTGATGGATAGGGAAGTTCAAGGAGTATATTAAAACTAAAAGAGAATAGATTTTGGCATTGTTGTCAAAGGGAGAGATGACTTGAGAGATTATATCCATATGAAATATCCATCATAATTATCCAAAGGAAGAGAATTTATCCTAAGGGAGAGATGACTTAAGGGAGAGAGTATATCTATTGTTGTTAAAAGAAAAAGAGATGATCAAGGAGAGGAACAGTCAAAGGGAGTGACAACATCAAAGAAGAGATTCTAAATCAAAGGGAGAGACATAATTAGAAGTTGCTACATCCATCTAGTGAAGGGAATAAAGAATGAAGAGAGTACTCTGCAAGAAACAAATCTAAGCTAGAAGAGCTTACCGAGAGCCAAACATTTGTATTGGTTATAGAACAATAAGTTTGGTAGATTGATGAACTACAACTGATATATTTCATATTGTATTAATAATAATATAGTGTGTTTCCATCAATGCCAAAGGGAGAGATTGATGAACCATAACTAATTGAATGTTTGAAGATGTTAAGTTGATGATTACCGAGCCTTAGAAACTTAATGCAAGACATTAAATCAGTTAATGTATTGTATTGTATTGTCATTGATGTCAAATTGATATAATCTGATTGGTTATATACATAGTGTCAAAGAATTCAAAGAACCAAAGAGATAAAGGTTATGCTATTAGTAACTCATAAAATTTTAGTATGAACTAAGTGACAACAAACACCGACGTACAGTGCACCCCGAAGGATAGAGAAACCTAAGAGAAGAGTCACAGTGATACCCAAGAAAAAACCATAGTGATACCTGAGTAGAACCATAGTGATACCCGAGTGAAAATAAAAGTCACAGTGTTACCCGATGGACAGACAACCCTGACAGATAGACAACCCTAACGGAAATAAATGCCCAAGGAAAACTGAAGTCAAGACCGAACAAACAAGGAGTTAAACACCGAAAAGAACTGAAGTTTAGTTTTGACAAAAGACTTAGCTGGAAAGAGCTAAATATGTAGTTAACTAGTTCATCACATTGTTTTCATCAACAAGTTAAAAGCTAGAGATAAGCTAGAGTTTTAAAGTTGTTTTATTCTACTTGTCAAGGAGAAATCTACAAGATAAAATTGAAGTAAGCTTTAAAGAAAGAATGGAGAGAATTGCGGATCACGCCAAGAACAAGAAATTCAAGGACTTAGAAACAGTGAAATTATGTCTATAAAGAGACAGGATAATTCATTATGAATTAGGGGTGAATAAAGAAGAATATGTTGAAGAGAATTCTAATGAAGAAAGAAGTCTTCATACATACCTGATCATACAAGCTAAAGAATAGAGCTAAAGTTTTCTATGGACATCAAGCAACAAAGAAGCACAACATCACTGAGTAGAAAGAAGTGGAGCAAAAGGACATAAAAGAAACATTAATCAGAAAGGTATTATGAGCTTATAATAGATCTGAACAACTGCAAGTTTAAGTTGTATATATGAACAAATCATATACTGTTTTAGTTTAACCATTGGTTCAGAAAGTCTCTTAACCGAGTAGGATTTAACAATCCTTTATATATTGAGATACATCCCAAGGAGTATCAAAAATTTTATCATGAAGATAACATAGTGAAATGCCAGATATCAAGTGATACACTGTTAGTGATAAATCCTCTAACAAGGTTGCACTTAACAGTGTGTTTGTAACCTTTAACAGGGTTAGCTCTTCACCGAGCTCACTTATGAAGAGTGAAAATTTTGGGTTACTGGTCCCAAATGTTTTTTCCCTTAACAGGGTTTCCACGTTAAAATCTATGTGTCAAATGTGTTTATGAGTAATTGCTTTACACATTACTAAAATAGGATTGATTGGTAAACACTAAGTTATTTACTAAATTTTGGTAAAGGCTAGACTGCTAATCGGTAAAGATTAAGAATAAGGTTTAACAGTGAACTCCGAGTAGTAGTTATTTGATAAGATTATTTAAAGGCATAAATCTTGTAGGACTGAAGATAACTAGAGGCTTATAATTCTGGTACTAAGTTTTTGGGTTGATTTATTGGAATATTTTTGAGGCCACTGATTCACTCCCCCCTCTCAATTGTTCTAATAGAAGGAATATGTGGATGATACCTTAACCAAGTCAAAGATCAAAACAACTCACATTGTTCAAACTTATGAAAGATACTAGATCGAATGGAACAATTTTAACTAAGGCTCAATCCAAAGAAATGAGCCTTTGGAGTTCAATCAAGAAATCTTCTAGGATTCATTGTATCAACCAAAGGAATTGAGGTAGACCCAGAAAAAGTGAAAGGAATGATGGATATGACACCTAGTAATATAATTCAAATGAGAACTCTCCAAGGAAGGCTCCAGTCAATCAGAAGATTCATGTCTCAACTAGCAGATAGAGTGCAACATTTCATTAAATTGTTCCATAAAGGAGTGCCTTTCAAATGGGATGAACACTGTGAAAATAAATTCAAGGAATTAAAATATTATTTGGCTAATCCTCCTATCTTAATGGAGACTATTCATGGAAAGCCATTGTTACTCTATATTTCATCTATGACTGCATCACTTGGAGTATTGCTAGCACAAGAGGATGATACCAAGAAGGAAAGAGAAATTTATTATATCAGCAGGACATTGGTATCTTATGAACTCAACTACAGTATAATTGAAAAGGATTTTCTATCAGTTGTTTTTACATCTCAAAATATAAGACACTACATGCTCTCACATACAGTGAAACTCATCGCAAAGATTAATCCTCTTAAGTACCTCCTGAGCAAGACAACATTAACAAAAAGGATAGCAAAGTGGGTTCTAATACTCAGTGAATTTGATATAGAGTATGTAGAAAGAAAGGATATTAAAGGACAAGTTCTAGCCAATAAAATAATTGATTCATCATTGCAAGATGCAACATCATTGATAATAGAGTTTCCAGATGAGAAAATAATGTACTCAATAGAATATCCATGGAAAATGTACTTTGATGGTTCTTTCACACAACAAGGATCTGAAGCAAGGGTATTGTTTATCACTCATCAAGGTTACATGATACCTAAGGTATAAAAAATGATGTTTCCATCCACCAACAATATATCATAATATGAAGCATTAGTGAACGGTCTAAAGCTAGCCATGGAAGGGAAAATCATAGAGTTACATGTATATGGTGATTCTCAACTCATCATCAGTCAAGTAAATGGAGAGTACCAAAAAAAAGATGAGAATTTGATGCCCTATAAGCATATGTAAGAGGATTTGAAGAAGTTACTTGTGTTTATCACATTTTAACAAATTCCAAGAATAGAAAATAGAGTTGCAGACACAATGGAAATGCTAGCCTCCATGTTACAACTGGAGGAACATCAATTCCACTATGACTTCTTAGTGGAAGAACTATCCTTTCCTACATTTGATACACCTGAATCTCAAGTTATTTGTGCCCTAAATGTCCAAAACCAATCTAGATATACCAATATAACTGCCTATCTTACAAATCAAACCTTACCTAATGGCTTGTCTAGAAATGAAAAATGAGCTCTAATTAGGACAACATCGCGTTATGTACTCATCACTACTAACTTATATAGATGAGGTCTTGATGGTACACTACTTAGGTGTTTAGAACAAGAAGAGTCTAATCACACATTAAAAGAGTTCCATGAAGGTGTGTGTGGATCTCACTCGAATGGTTTTTCATTAGCTAAGAAACTCCTAAGGGTCAGATACTATAGGCCTATAATGGAGAGAGATGAAGTTCAATATGCCAAAACATGTCAAAAATGTCAAACACATGGAAATCTTATCCATGCTCCAGCCAGGGAGCTCATACCATTTATCACACATTGGTCATTCCAACAATGGGCCTTTGATCTTGTTGGACAAATCTATCCCAATTCTTCAAGTGGACACAAATACATCATCACGGCCACTGAGTATTTCAAAAAGTGGGTCGAAGCAATTTTGCTAATCAAAGCCACTGGAAAATAAGTTTCTATGTTCATATTGAACTACATCATCTATAGGTACGGGATACCCTCATCTATTGTAACAGACAATTGGGGGTAGTTCAAGAACCAAGACATTGAGGACCTTTGTACATAATTTCACATTACTCATCATTGCTCTTCAATCTATTATCCTCAAGGTAATGGACAAGCTGAGGCTTCAAACAAGAGAATTCTAATAGAACTGTGAGTAAATCTGGTAGAGACTAAAATTTACAATTAAATCTTGTACTATGGGCTTACAGAACAAGCATCAGAACACCAATAAGAGCCATGCCATTTTCTCTTGTATATAGTGCAGAGGTAGTATTATCAATTGAAGTGAAAATTCCTTCTTTGTGAGTATCCCTCTAAGGTCTTGTCACAAATGAACAATACCGCATAGATAGGGTTCAAGAAATAGAAATGTTGGATGAGCACAGACAACAAGTGTTCGATCACCTGAAAGTATATTAAAAAAGGATTTTAGAAGGGTATAACAAGAATGTAAAGCCACAACAGTTTCAACTAGGGAATCTCATTCTAAGAGATAATCCTAAGAATCAACCAAACAAAGAACAAAAAGGTAAGTTTGAACCCAACTGGCTGGGGCCTTATGTTATCACAATAGTTTTCAGGATAGGAGCTTATCAGTTAGCTACACCTAAAGGAGATGTTCTTCTTGATCCTATCAATACTCTACACTTGAAAAGATTTTATTCCTGACATCTAGACGAAGGCCTAGTACAACAAAATTGATCCTAAGAAAATACCAAAAATAGTGAAAATTTGATCCTAAAGAAATACCAAAAACAATGGAAAAGAGAAAAATAAAAAACAATGGAAAAAGTCCTAAAAAAAGGTATTCTTAGTGAAAACCTGGCAAACAAGCACCTTGATACTACAAAAAAAAGTGAAAAAGAGAAAAAGTACAAAAAAAATTGAAAAACAAGAAAAAGTGCCTTGGCAAAAACTTGACAAACAAAGGTCTTGGTAGTGAAAATAGAGATTTGCCGAGTGGTGAAAACCTGGCAAATATGCATCACTTGTAATCAACACCCCATTTATTAATGCACTACTTGCAACAATCCTTCATGGTCATGTCTTTGATATCAGTTGAACCTGAACTCTTCACAAGTGTACTTTCCTTGCCTGGGATTTGTCTATATTTGCATCTTAGGGATAGACATTCTGCATTGGGGGCATCTCTTCTAGCATGTTCTATCGGTAGTTGTTGGTTTCTAGGTCATCCTAGGTCCTTGTCTAGGCAATTTTTACACTACAAACAATATTTCCTCAATACTTGAATCATAATAACTTGGTCACTATAAAAAATAAAGGTGTTTCTTAAACACCACCTACCTATAACAAACATTGTACTAGTGTTTCTCAACACTTTAATCCTACTAGTGTTTCTCAACACTTTAATCAAATAGTGTTTCTCAGCACTCCATTGGAATGTAATTGCTGATATTATCTCCGTCACTCAGACACAGATATACATTGTTAAATTCCAAGTTGGAATTGATGATTTCTCTACTATGATTTAATAATGAATCTAAGGTGTTTCTAAATGCCACATAAACACATATAGACTGATCTTGATTTGATTATGACTCTTTTCATGTTCTGATGATGTTTCAAACTAGGGGCATATGAATGGTTATGAATTTTCTTTGTCTGATTATCAATTGTTGCTTGTTATGTCTTCCGAGTTACTCCATGACATCTATTAAATGACAAAGATTCACAGGGATAAGAGCATAACATTTTATTGGTTTTCTATGTGTGGTGATTGCTTCAATGATCCTACAAACTTCACTTAATCTGGATGTTTATGATAAGAGCTTCCAACATGAGTTGATAGCCACATGTATATTGATCCTTTTTATGTTTAAGCTACAACAAGGTTGAATCAATTTCCTTGTATGTTTCTAATCAAATTCTTAAGGAAGGTGTATGACACATTATGTACCCAAGGATATGAACATTAAAGATCATTTTGGGTTACATATCTTACATTGCACACGAACAGAAGATGATTCTTAAATTCAAAAGGAGATAACCGACAAGTCACCCTGACCTCTATGACTTGATGCTTAGGTTTATTTTCAACATTGCATCCAATTAAGGTAGTATTCATACTCTCATGATACTTCCTTGGTATTAGTGGTAGTTTTACTAACCGATGATGTTTGTTACACAAACACCCTATGATGATAAAATGCTCGTGTAAAAAAGATCAGTGATATTCCTAGAGGTTTGCATTTAGTTGCATTTAAGTTTGCATGATTCATTTGACAACATAAGTAATTGAGCTCAAAATGATTTCTGGTTTCATTTCAAATCCAAGTTGAATACTTAATATATTTACTGATATATTCATGTCATGGCATATCCATAGCATTGCATTCATTTTGCATTCATAATTGGGAAAAGCGAAAAGAACAAAAACATAAATCATTCATGTGTTGCATTTCTACACATGCTAAGTGCATCCATACATATATTTGCATAAAGAAAATCTCAAAAACATACATATGCATATTCACATAGAATCATTTAACACATCTATATATCAGTGAAAACCAAAGAGCATAAATGATATCATCACATAAATCTACATCATCACAAAGAACAAGTACATCATCAAGTATGAATCAATCTAATCATCTATCACATACAACAACTACCAAAAGAAAAAAAATGCACACATCAGAATCAGAAGCTTCCATCTCATATATATAAGTGAATATTAGATCAAAAATGTGGGAATGTATAAATAGTATCAGGAGATCAGAATCAATATATACACATGTATCGAGTAGCAAGGGTACAATAAGTGATCACAACAAGATCAATATACAAAAATATCAGGAATCAATAGTCTGATGTCTGAATACCACCCTCAGCATGATCAGGAGGTGGAGGAGCTGGTGCATCTCCTTGTGAAGGAGGTGGTGGTGGCATAGCTCCCTTTGACTGCTATGCTACGAATGAATACATTGGTACTCTCTGTGGCTGTGGAACGGCTGCGCAATATAGAGAAAAGTAATATGTTGCTCTCTGTCGCTGATGTGTAGTAGTACAAGCCTAAATATATCTCTAATCTCTCAACCTGTCCCTCTGTTGATCTCTCTCTACTCTAAGAGCACCTAGCTGTTGATCGCGCTCAGACCTCACTAGCTCAAGTTGTCTATCCCTATTTGCTAGAAGTTCCTCTAGTGTACTGATGCGAGCCCTCAGCTGCTCTCTCTCTCTCTCTCTCTCATTGTGAAAAAGTATCTCCATCTCTACCTATATCTCTACCGGTATATTTGAGAGGATCCTTTCTAGGAGGTCCACCTACACCACTGCTCTCACCTTTAGGTCTATGTCTTGATGATCTCTGTTGTTGCTGCTTCTGCTGCCTAGTTAGTAGTGGACCTAGATCCCTGCATGGAGGTATAAATCTAACATGGGTACATTGACCCTCTGCTCCACCACCCCTATCATCTCCATCATCACTCCTTTCATCTCGGTCATGTCTCTGACCTCTATCTGTAGGAGGGCCTCTGCCGCCTCTATCACCCCTAACATCTCTACTACCCCGCATATCCCTACCCCTCTATCTCCTCTACCTCTACCTCTTATAGGACCATCATCAACAAGATCACAATCTAATGTGTCCTCAATATGCGGTGCAATCTCATCAGGAGTAGTAAACCATGGAAATGGATACTGTATAAGGTAAGCTCTGAGCTCATCAATAAGCCCTGCATCTACTACATTAACCTGGTAATCCCACCCAACTTCCACCATCTACAAGATCTCTCTCTCTTTGTGTAGTCTCATATGCTAATCAAGCACCCCGATGTGGCTCTTTTGGTGCTCAAATAAATAGATTGCATTTCCTATGGACTTGCCAATCCAATGCTGGGAAACCCAAATGATTTGGCCAACTAACAAGTCTCAACCAAAGGCAATATTGGAACTTCTACAGTTCTGGCTTTGCAGGACCAAGGCTAGTAGGCCTATACCTCAAGCTTAATTTGTTGGTTAGAGGATTTTTATAGAAGATAGAATACACTTCAAATCCTCTCTCTCAAGTATGGCAAGGTCACTTGAAAGAAATTAAATTGTAATCAAATACAAAATAAACTGCAAGACTAAAAATGTTTTTGTTAATTATAACAATGCTTTGAAAATATGTGTAAATTGAATGAATTCTAGATACAATATCTCAAAACTTTAACAATGAATCAAATGACTATATCCAATAATTGATAAGATCAGTGCCTATTTCAACTTGGGCAATAGATTCAATTCACTTTCAATCCTATGTACAACCCTACAAGACAGTGTATATTCCAACACCATCAACTATTAAAATGCTATAGATCCAGATAAATTAAGCCTATTTATATTCTTGTTAGTTCAAATGAATTTAACTCCTTTAGTTGGGAGACTAGCTGAACAAGAAGCTGGAAACACTAAATTTTCACAAACTCCTTGATAATCAAACAAGGATATGAGACGTGTAAAATCTCCACACAAGCATTGGAAGAATAGAAATTGAATCTTCCTTCAATAATTGAAAGGGAATAACTAAAATTAATTAAACTTTCTTACCACAAGTGAGACAAAAATACTTATCACTTGTTGATTTTGAAAAAATAGTACATTTGAGTCCATGTTGCAGTTGTGATCAAATTCTAAAACTAGGAACAATGATAATAATAATAATCTTAATTGTAATATTTTTTACATGGTCTTGGAATCCATATCTATATAAAATCCAAGGGATGGATACAAGCTTCAAACCAACGTGTCTCTTCATAACTAAAGCTTAATCCTAAGATCAACAACTAAACATTATAGTTACAATTAAGGAATGGTTAACATCCTTGTTTGAAAATGGTTTTCAACCATTGGGATTCATAATAATAGTTGCTAACAAATCACTTGTGATTTGTCTGAGATAAATTAAAAAATGATTCCGTGTATGATCATCATGGTGTCTTGATCACATGTTCATTTGTATACTCTGTTTGGTAATGGATACTGTCATTGGTATTTTGAATAGCTTCAACATTAA
Organism: Thuja plicata; assembly: GCA_018584345.1. Lineage (NCBI taxonomy): Eukaryota > Viridiplantae > Streptophyta > Pinopsida > Cupressales > Cupressaceae > Thuja > Thuja plicata. Next base: position 509,446 of record MU224081.1, read on the forward strand.
GAATAGGGTCATCGACATTGTTGACCATCCTTATGAATATTCATTTAATAATGTCTGCATGTCCTCATCCTCCTCAGTCCCTGAAGATTGCATTGTCTCATCATCAGATAGATCCATGGTACTCACCACCTTTGAAACCCAGCATGGAAAATAACGATGACTTATCAAATAATAGACAAAACCCTAACTGGCATAAAATATAATTAAAATATTGAAATGACATAAAGAAATCCACATCAACACTACCACCCAAGAATCTTATCCTTTTCATTGTCGAGGACATGTTTCATCATCGCGTGATTCCATGATGGATAAAGAACATTTAGATTATGATCACGGGATCATGCCAACCATCGATTCCTTCCATGTTCTAATAGTCGATCATCGTTACTTAGAACTTGTGGTTTCAAGACACGCATCATTCAGGCGTGATCCTATGAAGGATAAACAACACACATCTTCTGATATCGGGATCATGCCCACCATCGATCTTTGTCATGCTTTAACCGCCAATAAAACCTAAGTGGTGCAATGCACCCATGACAATCTTTGATTTCATGTTTTTGTGTTTGTAATAACTGGATGGATCCTTGAGATCATCATATTTTGGTTTGGATCCACTTGTGCGGTCAAGGATCTCTAAGGCACATCTATAAGCCTTGAGATGCCTTAGTCCAATGGGATCAGTAGTCTTTGGCATTAAAGTTGTTTTAGGTTTTTTATCTTTTATTGAGTTTTACTGTGGATTCCATTAGTTTTGAGTCATTTTAATCATGTTTGAATATGTTTAGGGGTTAAAGCCTTAACCTAAGGTCTTAGATAGCAGAAAGTGTCAAAATTGCAAAAGTTGCATAAAAGATGTAAATGTTTCTTGAGAGACAAAATGTGGAAGACCAACATTCATACCGGGATTTGGATCATTTTGGCTTCACATCTGATGATTATTTAAGTTGTTTCTTTGAGTCCAAGAGGCTAGAAGATTGTAACTGAAGTTCTGATGCAAAATGAATGGAAGATGAAGAGTTTTTCTGAGCATTTATGCCTAGTATGGTCATGTATTGTGAAGTAATTGTAATTTGAGTTCATGCGTTGAAACTCTGTAGTGTTTTCTTAACATTTCATTTGATTTGAGATTGATTAATTTAGCTTAGAGGAGTTTTTGAATCAATTCTCTCAGACTAGCCCAGGAAGAGGCCTAAAAGGAGCCTATTTCACAAATGGGAACCTAACTTGCATTTGCACTAGTGAAATTCCTTACCCTTCTAGAAAAGTAAAGTTAGGCTCATAATGTGGCTCGAAGGGTAAGGCATGTTTGCACCGAGCCCTAGGCTGAATATCTCAATGTATTCAGCCAGGAGGAGTTGTAACATAGTTAATAGTTTGAAGATTTGATTGGTAGGAGTAAATAAAGGTGGATTTGTGTTACTTAGAGTTTGGAGAAGGTGTCCAAGACCTTGAATTAATCCCATGTACCCATTTCCTATCACTTGCTTTGATATCCAAGCCTAATTTGGCCAATTAGGTTTGTGAACTTAGTGGGAGTTAGGTGTTGCAGGATCCTAGGGATTTGGGGATCTACATAACTTCCAAAAGGGTGTCTGAATATAACCTTAGATTTCTTAGACTCTACCAAAGTTGTGTTGCAAAAAACTAGTTGGAAAGACCTATACGGATTCCTAGGTTAGTTAGTGTTTGGCATGTTGCAGAGTAGGAAGGATTAATCTGAGGGTTGATTCCCTATCCTTACATCATAATTAATGTGTTCCAACCTTATGTGGGGTCACGTGAAGCCACTAGTGAATTTTTCCATAATTTGGCTTAGAATAGGACTAGTGTCCCTAAGTCTCAATATTGGAGGAGATTGGTTGAAGTGTTACTCATTATGGAGGAGTTGGGAAAGTATCCAACCACACTTAATTGTCTAAAGACATCATGATAATTTGATCCAAGGGATCAGATCTTGTTGAAAACATACTTGGGGTGTTGGGGAAGAGAAAGACCCGTCACATCAATTCTTGCAGTGTGCTCTGTATTACTAAGCTTCCCTTAAAACTCGATCACCTTTTCCACTTGGTTAAGAAACCACCATTGATCATACCCATGTGCTGAAAGAAAAGGTCTTTAGTAGCATAAAATTTAATCTTGACTCAAACTAACATGCATTCTCATCAACCTGCTCGACCAATCTGGTAATGCCAGATGTTATCCTTGCTGTCTCATTTCTCAGAACATCTGCAGTCTGAGAACACGTGGTGACAATGTGTGATCTTGCAATAATAAACAATGTGCATATTTTGTTAGCGACATTATGCCTACCACCAATATTTTTTGCGGTTTAACCATATATCTTCCTTCGTTACTCAGAGCACTTGCAGACTTGGGACATGTGGTGATAATGCGCGATTCCGCAATGGGTAAAGTTTGTTCACTTTTCTATTTGTAGAATCACGCCAACCATTGATCTATGTTGAGGTTTTAATCACTGAATAGACTTGTGCAAGAATATGAAATAAATAAAAGCCCATGAAGACACATGCAATGGTTATATTTATGAAATTGAAAATGAGACTAAGAACATAAGGGTAAAACAACAATACAAAATATATAAATCTCATCAAAATAGGTATAAAGATACTTCCCTGAGCTATTTGGATATGCAAATTTCTCTGTAAATTTGGGTTCCACCAGTGGCTCTTTTTGGGGATGTGTATTCATACCTGGACACAACAAGATCTCAGTTGTCTCTGGATAAGCACAAAAAAACTAAAATAAAATAAAACAAGAAAGAGCAAATGAAAATGTAAAGTTTTAGAAGTACTCCATGTTCAAGAGAAAAATGACTTCAAATATTGAGCATGAGTTGGGAATTCTTGCATGCAACCTTCTGTATCTTGTAAGAAATAACTATTCTCTCTCACATTCTCAAAAACTACATAAGGTCCTAGCCACAAAGCTTCAAATTTTCCATGTTTTCCTTTGTCCTGGTCTTTGGCATTCCATTTCAACACCCAATCTCCCTTCTGAAATTTCCTCTCTTTAGCCCTTTTATCATGCAAAAATTTCTCTTGGATCTATTTTTTAACATTATGGTTTTGTGCACTTCTTCTGATTTCATCTAGTTCTGGGAGCTGGTCCATACTGTTCTCCATGAAATTTATGTCTTCTAGTTATTCTTCCCTAACAAATTTATATACAAGAAGTAAGTTGTTCAAAGGTAATTTAGCATGTTTCCCATAGACCAATTCATAAGGAGAAAACCCTGTCGACTTTTTGATTGTAACTCTATTTGCCCAAAGTGCCAGGGGAAATTTGGAATCCAATGCCCTTTTGTTATTGCTTAACATTCTCCTTATGATTTTCATTATATTATTGATACTTGACTCTTCCTAACCATTTCCTCGTGGATGGTAAGGGGAAGAGTATGAAAAACTAACACCATAAGTATTGCAAAAGTTAGAGAACTCCTTGGATCTAAAACACATGCCAGTATCACAAAAAATCTTGCAAGGAACATCAAACCTTGTTAGTATATTCTCTGTTAGGAATTTTATCACTACCTTGCTTGTAGCTTGTTTAGAGGGTATGTGGTGCAGTGCACCCATGACTGTCACTGATTGACTGTCATATTGCAAGATTCATGTTTGTAATAAATGGATTGAACTTATAGGATCATACTATTTTGGTTTTGGATCCATGTGTGTGGTCAAGGATCTCTTAGGAAACCTTACGAGCCTAGAGATGCCTTAGGCCATTTAGATCACCTAGTTAGGCTTAAGTTGCTTTAAGCATGTTTTTGTGTTTTTAAGAGTCCTTAGTGTTAAATATTTGGATCCTTGTCATTATAGGCATTTTATGTCAAGTTGATAGGTTTGGATTCATTCCAAAAGTCTTTGAGTGCAAAAGACAAGATTTTGCCAAATGTTGAAAAGTTGTCAAAAAGTTGCTCATGCAACTTCCAAAAGTTGCTCGAGAGTTGCAAGATTAAAGACCAACAATCATGGGGAATTTTGGATCGATCTAACTTCAAATTTGAAGTTTTTTTAAGTGCTTACTTCAAACCTAGATGGTTAGAAGTTCTGTATTGACATTTTGATGCATGGGAAATGGAATATGAAGAGTCTTACTGAGCATTTCTGAGTTGTACTGTGTTGTGTGATCTTTGGAAAATAAATTGATGTTTTGAAGGTCCACTATGTTAGCATTACTTTCTAGTTGGTTTGGAGTTGTTTAGTTTTTATTTGAGGTACTTTTAATTCAGTCTTCCAAAAATAGTCCAGGAAGAGGCTTATTAGAAACAAATTTCACTAATGAAGTCCTAACTTGCATTCTGTCTAGTGGATTTCACTAAGATCTTGGAAAATGCAAGTTAGGATGGTATATTTAAGGATTCTAGAATCTTAGGAGATGGATCAAAGGGTAAATCCCTCATGCATCAATCCCTAGGCTGAATATCTCAATGTATTCAACCTAGAATGAAGGAGAATGAAGTGTTATGTTTGTTAGAGAGTTTGGTTGAGTGAAATAAGAGTGTATTTTAGTTGTGTGTGGTTATTTGAAGAGGTCCGAAGCATTGTTTTAATCCCATGTACCCAACCTCTAGTACTTGCTTTGAAATCCAAGCCTAATTAGGCCAATTAGGTCTGCGAACTTGGTGAGTGTTAGGTGTTTCTGGAGTGGATTTGGAGCCTAGAGCTTTGGGGATTAATATAAATTCCAAAAGGGTATATGGAAATATCCTTATTTTTCTAATTTATGATTAGGAGGAAAAGTTAAGTTGGAAAAACCACTTAGACAGGGCTACAAGAAAATCTAAGACACTCCTAGATAGGTACTGTACGATAGTTAGAGGAAAAAACCAAAGGGTGGTTCTTGGTCCCTAGGACATAAGGAAGGTGTCCCAATAGTTATTTTGGGTCGGTGGAGTCACTGGTGAATAGTTCTAGTTTGAGGCTTGGAATAGGGCTAGTGTCCCTAAAGCTCAAAAGTGCAAGATTTTGAATTGGATTGTATTCAATTAGGAAGATTTGAGAAGTAGTTCTACCACCTTGAATAGTTATAAGGCATTGTGTATGAAAGTATCTACGATCCTAAGAGGATATAAATTGACATGAGTGTCTCATTGAAGACAAAGGAGAAAGACCACACTTCTTGTTGTCACCTCTACATTAGGTGGTATCAAAGCCTAGAAAAGCTCTTAGGAATAAGAATGGTAGAGAAGACTGATGATACTGATGGAGAGATTCCTATGAGGGTCACAACCATGGAGCTAGCCAATATTGTGAGGGAGAAGTCAGCTAAGAATAAGAAGATGGAAGTAGAAATAAAGAAATTGAAGAGTTCTCAAATAAGTAGGACTACTGGTGATGTTTCAGAGTTAGACCAAGAAGAAGAATAAGAGTAGACTGAGACAAAGAGGACAATGGTTCCTGAAGAGCAAAGTATCTTAGAAGATTTGGAGAGAGTGGGTAGGAGAGATAACAAGCCAAACCTACCAATGTTTATGGGAAAAATGGACCCTGAGGAATGCATGGATTGGGTAGAGGCCCTAGAAAATTATTTTGAATGTGAGGATGTCCCTATCTCACAAAGAATAAATATTTCCAAGTCTAAAATGAAAGGACCTGCACTAAGTTGGTAGAACTTCCTACAAAGGGAGCGGGTGGAGAAAGAAAAGGACCCTATAACCACATGGAAGAAGATGTTGAGAGAAGTCAAGAAACAATTTATTCCTGAAGATTATGAGGTAACTCCACATAAGAAGTTACAAAATTTGAAGCAGAAGGATCTTGATGTGGGATCTTAAACTGATGAATTTCACAAGATCTCTATAAAGACAAAGACCCCTGAAAGTGAGAAACAAAAACTTGCTAGATATATGAATGGGCTTAAGTACAGTATTCAGGATGAACTAAGTTTGTTTTGTCCCCAATTTGTACACCAGTTCTATCAAATGACTATGAATATTGAAGAGAAAAAAAAGAGGAGAGGAGAATAGAACAATAGAGGAAGGGGAAATGGTTTCAGAGGTAGATGAAGGTTTCAAGGAAGAGTATCATCTCCAAGACCACAGGGAGAATCCAATCACCAAGAGTATGACAAAGAGCAGAATCACAGTGGTAATTTTAGAAGGGGTAGGGGCAATAGAAGATGAAGGTTAGGAGGTAGAATTACCTCTATTTTCACTGGAAAGTGTTTCTCCTGCAATCAGTTTGGTCACCAATCTTTTAGATGCCCAAACAAGGCCAGCACATCAGGAGGAGATATGAGAGTCCAACTCACCCAAGATGAGGACTATCAAAGCATGAATTCCTATCATACCACTACATTTAGAACTACAAAACCTGAACAAGGAGAGTGCTTAATGTTCAATAGAAATCTCTTGAAGGTTCCAACTCCCAAGGAGCCTCCACAAAGGAAGAGTCTATTCCAAACTCACTGCAAGGTACTTGGTAAAATTTGCAAAGTTATTGTTGATTCTGGTTCCATAGAAAATTTAGTTTCTAATGCAATGATAGATAATATTGGTTTGAATTAAATACCCCATCCAAGCCCTTATAAAGTATCTTGGCTTAATAAATACCAACAAACCTTGGTAGATGAGCAATATTGGGTAGAGTTTCAAGTAGGAGAATACAAAGATAAAGTCTTGTGTGAAGTTGTGAATATGTATGCATGTCATCTTCTCCTAGGAAGGCCTTGGCAATATGATGTTGATGCTCAACATGGGGGTAAGAAAAATGTATATAATTTAACTAAGAATGTGATTAGTTACACTATGACACCCCTCCCTAATTCTAAGAAAGACAAAGCTTTAACAAACAATGTTCCCTTAGTAGGAGAGAAGGAATTTTTGAAAGTCTTCAAGAAAAGAAACACACCTTGTTTTTCCATCATAGTAAAGCCCAAAATAGATCCTAAAAGGATACCAAAATGTCAAGAACCTCAGAGAAGTGTTGGCCCCAAAGAAGTATAAGATTTATTGAACAAATATAAAGGAATAGTTGCAGACAAGAGCACTGATGTTTTTCCACCACAGAGGGATATTAGCCACTGTATAGACCTCATACCTGGTTCTACCTCACCAAATAAGGCAGCTTACAAGTTGACCCTTGACCAAAATGTAGAAGTTTCAAGACAGATTCAAGAATTGATGGAGAAAGGTTTCATTAAGAAGAGCATAAGCCCTTGTGCAGTCCCTGTAGTTCTAGCACCTAAGAAAGAGGGTACATGGAGGTTATGTACTGACTCTAGAGCCATCAATATTGGTGCAGATCACCCTAGGGTTAGCTCAAAACCCTAGCCCCAACATTTTGATAACAGTTTTGATACAAGTCTTTCAACGAGCAAGTCATGTTTTGCCTAGTCGCTCAGTCGCGGAGCCAGCAGAGAGCAGAAAAGTAATGCATCGCACACTCGCGAGCTAGTTATGAGTTAAGTCTATTAGTGCGCGAGTGCGCGATGAGGAACTATTCACTCAGTCGCAGACGGCTAGCAGGGAAAAATAGTGCGTGACAATGCAACGAGCCTTGGATCACTCAGTCGCCAGGCAAAAGTCAGCTCGGGGAAGCGCGTAGCGAGTGCGCGATGGGTGATCAATCACTCAGTCGCGAAGACAAATAGTTAAGTCATGGTGTGCGAGTGAGCGACACCCAAGGCATCGCCAGGTCGCAGAAGAAAATGTAGCTCGTCTCTAGACAGTGCGATAGCACGACAATGAGCTCATCGCTCAGTCGCATAGTAGATAACAGCTCGAGTAGAAACATAGCGAGTGCGCGACTGATCGTATCGCTCAGTCGCAAAGGAATGAATAGCTTGGGTTATAACATGGTGAGTGCGCGACTTGAGCTCATCACTCAGTTGCTGAGATATGGCCAGCTTGGATTGAAGTGCAGCGAGTGCATGACTAATGTGCATTGCACACTCACAGAGCAAGGAGCCGTTAATGAAAATGCATTGCGGGTATGCGACTTGAGCTCATCGCTCAGTCGCAACACAAAACATAGCTTGGGTAAATGCATTGCGGGTGCATGATAAAGATTCATCGCTTAGTCGCGAGGTAAAAGCCAATTCATGTAAAGACATTGCAAGAGCGCGACGAGCAGGTAATCGCTTAGTCGCAGAACAAGACTTAAAAGGTGATTTTCATACGCGACTACGCGATGGAAAACAGAATAGTCAAATGGTCAAATATGCTGACGTGTCAGAAGGAGAAGACATTGAAAAGTCTTAACCGCCAAATAGAAAAGAGAATGACACGAAGGAAAGAGCCATGCACAGAGTGTCGACCATGCAGAGAAAGTGAAGACAGATTGCAGACGAGAATGGAGAACAGAGAACAGCTGGAAGGCTAAGCCCGACAGGTAACCACCAGGGTTACAGAATCGAGGAGAAGCCAGAGATAAACAGAGAAGAAGAATTTGTGAAAAGAGAGAGTTCAGTTCAGATAGTTCAGTTCAGTTCAGATCAGTTGTTGATAGTTAGTTAGTTACAGAGACAGAGTAGACTAGCAAGCATTTGTAATCTTCTGTATTATTAATATAAAGAAGTTTGTCTATACTTTGTGTGTTCTGTTATTCTGATCAGACTTCTGTAAAGTGTTGTTTTGTGTCTGTTAGATAACATGGGTGCTTCTTGACTCTGATAATCTACTAGATGGATTGTGATAGTCAAGAAGCATCCACCTTGTATATTATGTTTGTTTCTATATTTATGTTAGTTGAGAAGCTAGTCGAGTTTGCAGACAAGTCCTAGGCGAGCCTATGGTCCGGCTAGAGAACTT
>MU224081.1:576738-601466 GCA_018584345.1 Thuja plicata
AATAAACCCTTCATAACCATTTGAAGGATCCAAGATTTCAAGCTCTCGTGCACCATTACTATGTCAGTTTGGTTCTAGCATTCAAGCCATCTTGCGATCACACACCCATTTCAACTAGCAAATTCTCGACACTTCTCAAGTCATAGATGTTGCCCCACCAATACTGAGCATCAAGAATAATGTTTCAGAAGGAGTAGAAAGAAATAATAGAAGCTTCAAGCATCATGGGGTTTTCATTTATTTGTTTTCCTTTCTCTTGCTTGTACATTTTATTGATTATGTTTCATTGTTATTCATTTTAGTGGTATTGTGTACTTGGTTTATATCATTTGTGAAACCTTTGCTACTAACCCTTGCCTTTGGAAAGCTTGGGAATCACAGATCATGAGAAGAGAGGCATACACTAGGATCCTAAGAGGATATAATTGACTTAAGTGTCTCATTCAAGACAAAGGAGAAAGACCACACTTCTTGTTGTCACCTCTGCATTAGTATGGACTTAACCCATTTAGTAAAGTATTCTGTTGCAACTAAAATCCATTTGTGTTGCCTACTGGAAACATCAACAATTTAACTAATGAAATCTATCCCCCACATTTGAAATGGCTCCTTAGTGGACAAAGTTCTAAGGGGAAATGCACCATAATATTTTAATTTCCCTAAAAACTTTTGACAAGCCTCACACTTTCTAACATATGTATAACAATCTTTAAATACATGTGGCCAATAATACCCATTTTGTAATATCTTATGGGCGGTAGTTCTTGCTGAATAGTGGCCACCACATACTCCATCATGCAACTCCTTCAATACTATATCTGCTTGGTACATATCTGAACAAAATAAAAGAACACTCTCTCTGTTTTTCCAATATAAGTCACCTTGTATCAAAACATACCTAGATTCTTGTAACTTTATTGTTCTTTTTTAATTATCATTTAAACCTTCTTGACATTTCTTGACATTTCAAGTCAATCAGGTGAACTCTTATAAATTAATAGTGAGTATCGAGAAATATCTTTGGTATACTGATGTAGTATCAGATCAAGTATCATGGTATCCCTTAAGCTCATCATATGACCATGCAAAATATGCCTATATTTTCTTAACAAGGCTATCAAATCAGCCTTGATCTTAGGATTGAGCTTCTTTCCTATGTATACTTCCTTTGGAGCATGATCATTTCCCAAGTTGATCTTTTCAACTTCTTCATGCTTTTCAACTGTCCTACCCACCTTAAGATTTTCTTGTTCATCAAAAACTCCTTCAAGTGCTACCAAGCCTCTGGGAATTTTGTTAGTCTTTAGCTGCACCACTTTCTTTCCAAGAAAAGTTTCTTTGCCATCATGATTCTCTACATAGCCATTCCAATCTATCCTCCGATCCTCATATTTTTTCTTTTTTCATCAGAAATTTGAGAAGATCTCTATCATTTTCAAACACTTGCCAATTCTGCACATTGTCAGGAATTGATGGTATGTTCTTCATCTCCATCTGCACAATCTCATCAAAATTAATGTCAACCTGTCTGATGTCTGAAATAGCCAACAGGTCTGCAAGGGAATTCTCTGATCTTTCTATCCATTTGATTGAAAATGCATCAAAAAATTCAACTAAATCCCACACTAAATTCCTGTATTGTTTTAATCTAGGATTTTTAGTTGTGAATTTATTTCTGACTTGAGAAACAATTAAATCAGAGTCACCATAAACTGAAAGCATCTTAATACCATAAGATTTTGCAATTTTTAAACTAAGGATTAGTGCTTCATGTTCTAAAATATTATTAGTACATTCAAAATTTAACAAGAAAGAAAATTTTAAAATCTTACCACATTGAGTTACAAAAGTGATCCCAACCCCATTACCTTCCTTATTGCATGCTCCATCAAAAGTCATTTTCCAAATCTCTTCTTGATTCTCCTACAAATGCACCTCAATGGGGCCACTGAATTTTAGTGCTGGTTTAGTGATACTCACCTGGAAATTATCCATGTCTGAGTGGCAGAAGTTTATTGTCTCCCTCAAAATGTCTTCTTTAATTATATATGGGGATCTTGGCTCCCTATTGATTCTTACTTCCCTACCATCCATTGGAATAGTAGCATAAGACAAATCTAATTGAATATGACCACCTACTAAATTAGACCACTGTCTAGATAAAAGCATTCCATAATTAGCAGGAACTTCTACAACAGTAATATTAGTTTTTTATGATACTTCAGGACAAGCATGAAATATAAATTCCACATTTTTCATAGTACCAACAATAGGTATAGATCTATTGTCCATGGCATAACATCTAAGGGCATGATGTTAACTACTGCTCCTGAATCTATCATACAATTCTTAAAAATTTTGTTGTTAATCATCAAAGTGAGATAAAAAGGATCAACTCATGTTCCATTTTGAGCAAGAGTAGTTCCTAAATAAACCACTGATGGTTCTTCATTTACTGGTCTCTGATTAGATTCCTCTTTAAAAACATTACCTACATTAGACAACACTTTCACAACCTCATGTTTATATTTAGATATTTTCATCATCTCCAATAAAGGAATAGAAATTTTCACCTGAGATAAAGCATTTGATATAAAATAACTTTAATTGGGAGTAGACTTAATAACCATTGGTTTCGCTTTTGGCTTTGTCAGTTTAGGAGCTTTATGATGGTCTACCTGTTGCCCTAGCTTTGTAGTATCATCTTTTATCTTTATTGTATCTAGCTGGATGAACCTTTTCTTTGGTTCCTTGATAGAAATTCCAATAGGTTTCCCTTGATCAACATTTATCGTTCTATTCCCCATCTTGTAATTACTCCTTGCTTCCTCAATTGCTGCAACATTATATGATTCTTTCTCCTCATTTGTTAACCTCCTAATAACTAGAAGCTCTCCTTGTTTCCTATCAAATTTATATATCATGTTTAGATAATCGTGGTATACATAATCCTCATCAGAAGAACTATAATCATCTCTTCCCAACATGGGTTCAGATGAGGCATTATTCACTATGTGTTGCTCAACATCACTCTGATCTTCATCCTCTTGTAGTCTCCGGGCCACAACACAATTATCAGGAGAATGTGGTAGTGTGCAAGCTTCACACCAAGGATTTCTCTCCACCAAATGGTTGTTTCTTTTTAATGGATCAGGTGTTTCTTTAGCATAGCTTTTCTTTTCAAGTTTACCATCTTTCCAACTAGTATTATAGGGCATATCTTGCAATCTAAATCGGTCATTTCTAGGGAATGATGAACTATCACTCCTACCTTGTTTAACCTTTAGAGATTTTAACATATCCATGATTTCTTTGAGATCATTTATTTTATGGACCTTTGAATTGTATAATTTAGAATCATCCCTTTTATTTATCCTTCCAGCAGCCTTTCTATCATTTTTAATAGTAGTGGCAACTTTGAAAGCTTGCTGCAAAGTTGTAGGTCTTTGTGATCTAATCTTGTAATGTGTTTTTCTATAAAGTGCACTTAGATAGAAATAAATAAAGAAAGAATAAAAAATTCTTATATCTCTTGGTATTCTGTTTAAGACTTTATTAAACCTTTTATTGAATTCTGCAACTGATTCATTAAAACTCTATTTAATGCTAGTCACTTCATGAGATGCAAAAGATGTATCATTATGATCACCAAACTGCTCAGCAAATTGATTCACAAAGTTACACCAACTTGAGATGGATCCATCCGGAAAACCCCTATACCATTCAACAACATCTTTAGTTAATGATTAGACAAACAACTTCATGAAAATATCCTCATTATTTTCCTCTAATTCCTCAACAATGTTTTTTAAATTTATGGTATGTTGCTCAGCAGATTCCACTCCATTTCCTAAATTTTTTGGAATGGAATTTATTAATTCATTTGATATAGGGTTTTGGTATCCAACTATCCCACTAAAATCTAGTTGCCTATATATTTCTATCACCATAGGAGCTCTTCTTCTTTGGCCCATGTTATGGCAATTCCCATTCTTCCCTCTAGGAACTTGGTGACTCATGCCTTGGTGATTTTGACCATCATTATAATGATTTCCCATATTTTTCTGCCTTGGGTTACCTTGGTTATAGTTTTCTCCATTATTTGGTTGTCTCCAAGGATCACCTCTTTCACTACCATCATTCTTTCTTCCACCTCTTCCTCTATTGTCCGCTTCACATAATGGATTAATATGATCATTGTTGAGAATATTCTCCCCATTTTTTATATGAGGAGGGTTGTATATTGGTACTCCATCCCTTTCTGATGTTGTCTTTCCCCTTGGTCTTTCTCCCCTATTTTTAGTATCAGGAGAAATTTAAATAATCTCTCTTTATCCCCAACCTATCCAATATTTCGCTAGGAAACCTCTTCAAATCTTTAGCCAACTTAGGATTCTTATCACCATATTCATATAATTTACCAAGAATAGAAAATATTGCTTCATCTTCTTCATCATATTACTCTACTTCCTCTCCTACTTCTTGTACTGGATTATGATCTTCAACTTCTTCAAAGACAAAGTGTTTTATATTATCCTCCAAATTACTTAGATTTTCAAATTAGTTTTCTTCATTAAAACCAATATTATCCCTATCAGGAAACTTCTTATATCCAGTACACAACATATCTAAAAATTGTTTCTTTCCTCTCCTCAGACTTTCAGGTAAACCTGATTCAAGTTGATCTGGATGCAAGGATCTTCTACCCCACATGAATACTTAATATAACAAAATTAGTTTACCAAGATATAACTGCATCAAATTTGTAGAGCCACCACCTTCTTGCTAGAAGGAAAATACTTACTATCTTCTAAGTTCTTATCTCCAGTAAAGTCATAATTATATCACTAGAGCTTTTAGGTAATCGAACAAGGATATGATACGTGTAAAATCTCTACACAAGCATTGCAAGAATAACAATTGAATCTTACTTCAAGAATTGTAAGGGACTAGCTAAAATGAATTAAACTTTCTTACCACAAGTGAGACAAAAAACACTTATCTTTTATTGATTTTGAAAAAATAGCACATCTGAGTCCATGTTGCAGTTGTGATCAAATTCTAAAACTAGGAACAATGATAATAATAATAATCTTAATTGTAATTTTTTTACATGGTCTTGGAATCCCTATTTATATAAAATCCAAAGGATGCATACAAGCTTCAGACCAATGTGTCTCTTCATAACTAAAGCTTAATCCTAATATCAACAACTAAATATTATAGTTACAATTACAGAATGGTTAACTTCCTTGTTTGAAAATGATTGTCGACCATTGGGATTCATAATAATAGTTGCTAAAAAATCACTTGTGATTTGTCTGAGATAACTTAAAAAATAATTATGTGTATGATCATCATGGTGTCTTTATCACATTTTCATCTATATACTCTGTTTGATAATGAATATTATCACTAGTATTTTGAACAACTTCAACATTAAGAACAAGGTCATCGACATTGTCGACCATCCTCAAGCATTCTCCATCCTTGTGAATATTCCTTTAAGAATGTCTGCATGTCCTCATCCTCCTCAGTCCCTACAGATCATATTGTCTCATCATTAGACAGATCCATGGTATTCGCCACCTTCAAAACCCTACATGGAAAATGATTACGATGTATCAAATAATAGAAAAAACCCTAACTGACATAAAATATAATTAAAATATTGAAATGACATACAAAAATCCACGTCAACACTACCACCCAAGCATCTTATCCTTTTTATTTTTGAGGACAAGTGTCATCATCACGTGATTACGCAATGGATAAAGAACATTTAGCTTCTAATCGCGGGATCACGCGAGCCATCGATTCCTTCCGTGTTCTAACAACCGATCATTGTTGCTTAGAACTTGTGGGTCTGAGACACGAGTCATTCAGGCGTGATCCCGTGAAGGATAAACAATGTGCATCTTTTGATCACATGATTATGCCCACCATCGATCTTTGTCATGCTTTACCTGCCAATCAACCCTAAGCTTCCCTTAAAAATTGATCACCTTTTTTGCTTGGTTAAGACACCACCGTTGATTGTACCCACGTGCTGAAAGAAAAGGTCTTTAGTAGCGCAAACATTAATCTTGCTTCAAACTGACGTGCATCCTCGTCAACCTGATCGACAAATCTGGTAATGCTAGTTATTTATCCTTGTTGTCTCATTGCTCAGGACATCTGAAGGCCTAGAACACATGGTGACAATGCATGATCCCACAAATAATAAATAGCTTGCATCTTTGCTTAGTGGCATTACGTCTGCCACCGACCTTTGCTGAGGTTTTACTGTAGATCTTCCTTTGTTACTCAAAGCACTTATGGACTTGGGACATGTGGTGATAATGCATGATTCCATGATGGGTAAATGTTGTTCACTTGTCTGTTTATGGAATCACGCCAACCGTTGATCTACGTTGAGGTTTTAATCGTTGAATAGACCTGCACAAGAATATGAAATAAATAAAAGCCCGTGAAGACTCATGTAATGGTTACATTTATGAATTTGAAAATGAGACTAAGAACATAAGGGTAAAATAACAATACAAAATATATAAATCTCATCGACATAGGTATAAAAATACTTCCCTGAGCTATTTGGATATGCAAATTACTCTGTAAATTTGGGGTCCACTTGGCTCCTCATCATAGATCTGATCATATACTGTAAGGTCTTGTGTGATACCTTGTATCCTACCATACTGTCTCAACACATGAGTAACAACAAATCTCTTAATGACGTATCTAGTACGCCCAATCAGATATCCGCTCTAGAAAAAATATGACATCTGTCACCGATCTGATCCCCACTTCTCGCAGTCTAGGTATGGTCGCCACTTGACCACTATCACATCATCAAGAACTTAGTGCCAATACTCTAGCTTACCCAGGTGGGGCTATTGGACATAACTTGAATACATGTACACATAAGGATCCTCTGGTGTCCACTGTCTATCCACAAATGATCGTGTAACTAGGATGTGCCCCCAGGCCTATATCTGAAGAATGGTATCCCAATAGTCATGCTACAAGAGTACTTATAAACAATCTCTTGCATCTCTCTATACATATGGGCCAAGATACAACCACCCCATCCAAATTTGCGGGTAGAGCCAATCATCTTCTCAAGCATAGCGACCCACCCACACATAAAGCCATGCTGTCTGCAGTCAGGCATCAAGATACCTCCTATCAATCCAACCAAAAACTTAGGGAGGTGCTCTTACTCAGCTAGTATATAGTCCCAAGTCAAATATAAATGTGTAATGGAGGGATCTGCAAAGAATCTCTAAGCATCTGCAATAGATATAGCTAAGAGATACTTGAAGTGAACCTCGCGACCCATCACAAGAATGTGCATGATCCGCCATACATCCTCCAGAGTCACATTCATGTCACTGATAGGAATATGGAAGGTGTTGTGCTCTGAGTGCCATCTCTCAACAAGAGTAATCAACAACCCTCGATTTACCCTAATGTTAGGTAAATCTATCAAAGAGTATAGTCTTAATCGACCAATAATTTTTCACTCTTCTTTAGTCAAGGAAATAGCTAATGTAAGGACACGCATAGGTTGGGGTCCTCGGAAGGATACAATAGGAAACTCAGTCTGTCAGATAGAAAGTAAAGACTTGCATCAGTATTTCAGCATAACAAAACATGCAGAAGATCTAACAGTTAGTCTTTTTAACAAATACACATACGTAATTCAGTCATACTTGATGTTCTATGCATTTTATTGAAAATGAATTTTTTTTTCCCAGATGTGATCTCGCATCTTGGATGCGATGCAAAACAACATACACATTCCTATTTTCACGGGATGTGACTATATTCATGTTTTGGCCATATTTAACCAAAAGTGACTAACTGATGGAAGACAAGATGTGATTCTGTTTCTACGCGATGCGATCTAGAAATTTTTTATTTTCCAGATGCGACACAGGATTTAGTAGATGGATCCAGAACTACGGATGCAACTCAAAACTAGTTGGCCTATAACTAGAGAAAAAATGATCAAAAACAGAAATAGAAAGCCTAAAAAGATAGGTCTTGATGTACTCACTAGGGGTGCTTAGTGTGTCAGCCGCTTGTGATGACACGCAAGCTCAAATCAATGCCTCTCAACGGGGACCACCATCTTCTCTCTGGAGCTCAGAAAATTACCAAGGATGAAAGTGAAAATAAATGGGTAAAAAGTCATTTTTGAGGCTTATATTGACCTTTTAGGGCAAAATAGAAGCTCTAAAACCTTAAGAAGACTATGAGTACTATATTTTGTTCTTCTCAGATCTATCAGGAAAAAAATCAAACACGCAGAGAGTATCAATCACAGTGTAGTAAAAAATTTGCGACAGTCTCCAACAAATGTAGAATTGATCTATACATACAGAAAATATTTCACAAGCTTTACTCAATTGGTTTTTCAAGGTTCTATGTCAACAATCTGCATATCACATATTTAAAATCTTGGTCGTACATCATTTTATCATGCTCATAATTATATTTCAGAGTAATCAACTTGGTAAAATTATGTTTTCTCTTAATACATTGTCAATCCATTTCATCTTCTAATTGATTCTTCATTGATCCAATCAAGTGTTCCATCGATCTATCATTTTAAAGAGGGTTTTTCTTTTTATTTCCTTCAATTTCATTCTTGAGGGGGCATGATGACACTAAAAATCAATCAAACTCTTACTCAAAAAGCAAAACTAACTTCATTATAAAAAGACTAGGGGCATGATAGTTTCCTTCAATCAAGTTGGGACTCTTGGATAGAAGGCTTCAACACTAAAAAAGCCAGATATCTATGTCTACAATCTCTTAGATCTTTATCAAGCTCTTAGCAGCTTTGTACTGACCTTTGTTCGATCAAGTTCAGAGTTAGTATTATCAATTCTCCTTCGATCAAGTTTAGGATTGATACCTCAAAGCTCTTGAAAACTTCATACTGACCTTCGTTCGATCAAGTTTAGAGTCAATATTTTCAATTCTCATTCAATCAAGTTTAGAATTGGTATCTCTAGATCTGTGTTCAATAAACCTTTGTTCGATCAAGTTCAAAGTCGATACTATCAATCTTAGTTCAATTAAGTTTGAGACTGGTTTCATCAGTTAAATTTCATTCAATCAAGTGCAGAATCCTCAAGCTTTCTGAAGTCAACAATAGACATTCTTTGAATCAATGCGCTGCTTGCACATCAATTCAAAGAGGGGAAAATGTAATCACCCTAATTTGGTCTATTCTAAATAGAGACCCTATTTTCTCTAAATGTGATCATACCCTTAATTATGTCAATCCAACTATTTGATTATTGGCATAATTCATCAAAATCAAAATAATCTCTTAAATCAAAGTGATTTCATCACTACCTCACATTAATTACCTTGGCCTATTTAAATCAAATCAATCCCATTAAATCCTTGGCTAAAGTAATTAATTAAAGGGAATTAACAAAACTCTCAAAATACAACTCATCACTTGCACATGGAATGTCAATCCATGGACCAATGAGAGTTCACTCACATGGATCACCAAAGATTCAATCCTCGCCTCTCCTCACAAAGTAATCTCAACCATCCATTCCTCATTTTCTTCCATAAAAGTATTGAATTTTGAGCTCAATAGTTCAAAATTTTTAGAATTCTAATTGTACTCTTATGATGTTCATTTGGTTTCATGAATTCATAGCTAATTAGACAACTATCTCATTTGTGATTTAATGAATCATTTTAGCTTGAATTGCATGATAGATAGTTTGAATTTCACTTGAATCTTCCATTCTAGGATTGAATGTGTCATTGATCTTATGCATAATCTGAGGGAAAATTTATAGCTTAGATCATACTATTTCTAGATAGGAAGCAATATGTCAGTTTCCTTTGGTTTCTTATGTTTTTGAATTGCATTTGATGATTCTAACCAATGATATAATGACATATCAAAGTGTTATGTTGCATCATGCAGGCATGATAATCACACACACACACACACACACACACACACACACACACACACACACACACACACACTACAACTATCTTTTTTTAAAAAATTTTGAACACCCTCTGGGTCGTTGTGCAAAGGGAAAACACCCTTGTTTTATGTTGATTTTAATATCAAAAACATTATTTTTTCTTTCAGAAACCAAATTAAATATTATTTGAGCTTTGGTAGATAAAAGATAATATTTGAATGATTTTTGAAGTGATTTAAATATATGCTTTGCAATAGTC
This sequence comes from Thuja plicata, assembly GCA_018584345.1. Taxonomy (NCBI): domain Eukaryota; kingdom Viridiplantae; phylum Streptophyta; class Pinopsida; order Cupressales; family Cupressaceae; genus Thuja; species Thuja plicata. The sequence continues at coordinate 586,975 of MU224081.1, forward strand.
ATGAAAGATATTTTGAAACAGATTTTGAAATGTCATTGTGGGGCCTATTCTCTTCTTCATGTCACAAAGAAAATAGTCGGTGAATTGTCAAAGAGTAAACTTACCTTCATCGATGCATATGGTCTCAATGATGGGCAAATGTGGATTGCCCAGTCAATAAACTTAAATCCATGATTGAATAGATGGGGAGGTAGAGAGGCTTCAACGAGCTTAATGTTTTCATCGATAAGTAAAATAATAGTTTTAGAAAGGCAATTTTAAAGGTTTTTGTGGCCCTCTTCTCTTTATTGAATGGTATAATACACCTATAAATGAATTGAAAAATCAGGAATAAGATTTATCAAGCATATCTATTCCATCAATTATTATGGACCCATGTCCAACCATGCATGGTCAATTTTTTTAATCAAAGTTTTCATCGTTAAAATTATGAAACCATAAATTGATTCCATTGAAGTTCATTATTCCACATTAAAAACTAAAGTTTCCAATTTAGCAAGACAAACCATTGATGGATTGGTAAACGCTATTGTGGATTCTGGAAATAATATATATTTTGACAATATAAATGTTTGTGCCCTAATATGTTTTATGTTTTTATATTAAGGGCAACGATCTATGCTTGAGATTGTAGATCTTTTCTAAATTTCAAGATAGGATTTATGGGGTGGTATTGCATTTATTGGGATTGAATACTTGTGTTAATCTCTTTCTTGTGATGCATCTATTATAGTGACTGTGGTGATGACTATGAGAAGGCCTACACATAGCAAGCTAGTGGCTTCATATCTCTTTGAAAGGATTAATGTTGATGCACAATATACATCACATACTATATTTTGAATGCTAGGTTATAATAGTTTTTATTTGGTTTCACCTATGTTGAAGGGGGCACTGATGATGTTAGAGCGGGGACATATTTGATGAATTCAAAATTAATAAAAAACATCGTTAAATATTGATTTTTTCAAACTGTTTCAATGAGCAGGAGATGGTGCCAGGAAATGTAGATGTCTTAAAAGATCTAGAACATGCTATCAATAAGTGCATTATGTATTGTTTTCTATGTGCATGCCATCATCATGTTGGGAATGATGTTTTAAGCTTGGTTATGAAAGTGGGAGTAGATCAAGCATAACACCACTAATGAATGCCTCATTGATGAATGATGAGATAGAAAGAGGAGAGGACTCTCTACTTTATGGTTAATCTAGAGGGGTAAAAGTTATGTTAATGTCAAAAACCCTCTAACTAGATATCACATTATGAGTGATTGTCACCATATCAACGAAGATACTATCACTCAAAGGGGAAGGTTTGATGTGGAGAATCCTAGTTCATTTTGACTTCACCAAAAATATGGAGAAGGGAAAACTAACTAACCTCAAGACCAATTAGAGTCTTAAGGGATGAACTACCCTTACACCACCTCACTTCAAATAACAATCTAGTGAGCTAGGGGATTAAAAAAACTAAACTATAAAGGGCCCATTTTAATAAAACAATACAAAGAAATGGAAGAAATTGAAATAACTACTAAATACAATAGATGAAAATATTAAGACTATGAAAAATAGAAAAGTAAACTATAGAGATCAAAAATCAAAGTATACAAGTTCACTGCCTTGGCCACTAACATAGGTTGAGGATGAAAACATGAGTGTATGATGTATTTGTGGAACACATTTGTTCTGTACAAACATGGCACAAAAATCTAGGCATATGTTACCCAAAATTTTACATGCGGGATAAAAAATCAGAAAAAGTAAAATTTGCATAAAGATACATCTTTTAGACATTACTGTTCAGCCAATACAGATGAATACATTACTATTACATTCATATTATCAGATTTTATTTGTACTCTAAGTTTTGATCAAATTCACACTTTCATATTCATAAACGATCATTACATTGTGCATTCTCTAAGTTTTGATCAAATTCACACTTTCATATTCATAAACGATCATTGCATTGTGCATTCTCTAAGTTTTGATCAAATTCACACTTTCATATTCATAAACGATCATTACATTGTGCATTTATACTGAATGTATTAGACAAGTGTTCCTTCAAGGCCACATCTTGCATACTGAAACTTAGAGGACATATGCAGAAAAAGAAGTAAGAAGGAAGCATGATGAAGTCTAGGGTCTATGTATTTCCTTTAAGAGGTCTTCTAGTTTCTGGAGTGGTTCATCTACGTCATCTGAAGTCTTCATATCCTAGGTCTTGTCTCTGATTGTCCTGCACTCTAGGTCATCTGTGGTCCTGTATCCTGCATCATGGTGTGAAAAAGATGTTAGATCCAATTGGATCTAAGCAATACATAAAAGCCTAAAAATACCATGCATCAGTCAAAATTCATGAACTGCATATTTACTGATGATATCAATGTGATAGAAAGATATGCATTTACATTGACTGAATAATAACATTAGAAAAAAACATATCTTTATGAAAATCCTGTGCTATATTTGAGAGATGCAGTGAGTGTCACGAGCCCGTGCTCGAACTTCACAAATATGCATCATTAAAGGATGAAAGAATGCTAGATGTTCAATGTACAGGAAAGAGAAGAGATGATCAAATATAGATTTCAAACACTATTGATACTGATATGCAAAAAGATGAGCAAGATTCAGTGTAGTCAAAAGATCACATTATGCATAAGAAGATGCAGTTTTAAATAATGCATATGTAAGAGTAAAAATAAAATGACAGTGTTATTGTCATCAAAAGTTTATGCATGGATGAATCAAGCAACAGTGTTGTTGTCAAAAAGGTTATGCATATACAAGTAAAAGAAGATACAATACATAACAGTAATTTTGTTATAAAGTAACATGCATATGCAGATAGAACTAAATGGTATCTATTTTGTAATCATAATATGCATATATACAATAGAATGGATATCAGTTTTGCTGTTATGAGCTCAAACAATAAAAGAATGATCAAATGGTGCTTTTATTTCACATGTTCAGCTCATGTTCCAAAGAGGAAATCATCAAATGAAAAATGACATATTTATGCATGAATGGAAGATGGTGTTACAGAAAAAAGTACTACAAGGAAGGGTATCACTTACAAATAAAAAATAAGTTCAAATGCAGAGTTTCATGAAAAATGGAGGGTAAACAACAGTCCTGTGATGTAGTTATACATATATCCATGGGAGTGGAACAAGTATAGTATCTGTATATGGATTTCAAGAAATGTTTATGCAGGGTATTTAGCAAGTAGTGCTATGTCTGGGGCCTGATTACTAGATTCTATCAAGCTTATCTGGCTCATGCAGAATAAAGGATAGGACTACAGATCAGAACATATGATCTCAGGTACTTTCCACACATATCAGATAAGGTTTTGGCTTGTAAAATAAATAAAAATAACAAAGTTCTACCCAACATATCTCATAGTGATGAATTCCTTGAACCCGCAGATGAAAATGGATTTGTAAAGAAGCCTAATGCAGTCTTAGTAACCTCTCTAAGTTTTGGGTACTATGAAAGAATCAGAGACTTATATTGGGAACACCCTACCATACATGGGCAACTTGTGAGTGTCTTTCAGCCTAGTCATGAAGAATGGCAGCACACTGAAAATCAATCTCACAGTATGAAGGCATGGGGAGAAATGTATCTTCTTTATCTTTGTGATGTACTTATAATAAGCCCATGGTCCACATTTGGATATGTAGCTTAAGGTCTTGTAGGCATAAAATCTTTGATTATGTTTAAGCCTGAGAATGACACTGTTCCAGATCCACCATGTCGTGAAGTCATGTTAATTGAGCCCTTCTTTCATGCACCTCCATTTTATGATTGTCAAGCACAAACAGGTATAGATACTGGAAAAGTCTTTCCATATGTGCGACATTGTGAAGATAATCTGCAGTGGGTGACATGAGTGATAGTATAGGGCTCGCAGTGTGTGCATCAAACGAAGGTAATCTACAGTTAGAACCCTTGACTGTTGCTGGTTTACAAATATGAAGCTCATAGTTTTATAGCAGTCGCAAGTGGTCATACATTGTAGGGATGATTCATAGTTGTCAATAGAAGTGTTTTGAATAGTTTCGGGTTCATTAGATTTGAACCCACATATGGTTTGCAGAGATATATATATATATAAACAAGAAGAGGCCCAAGTTTGAATTCATTCAGTGAACATTCAAAGTGAAGCAATGAGCAGTAGATTCAAACAGAATACAACAACTTCACTAAGAAGGGAAGTAAATGCAATATACCGAGTCTAAAAGTAAACTTATCTGAAAGTGGAGTTATCTGAAGGAGGAGACTGAGTTTATGCAAATGTGAAATGCCTTGTTTCATGTCATTTAAAATCCCAAATAATAGGTGGAACCCGCGGCATGTAGAAGTTACCAGCTACTCCAACAAGTAAAGAAGAGCCCGATCTCAATAGTAAAACAACTTCATTATCCACTGATTGCCAAAGAAAGGAGACATTACAACATAATAACTTTAGGGTGACTATGGAGGAACCCCAGCTTGAGCATCAAATGGCAGAATAAATAGTAGCATGGCAGCACAACCAGTGAACTAGGGTTTTCAAAATCCCTTATCCTTCTCCCAATACAAAGCTACATATTTACAAAGTGAAATGGCCAAAATGCCTATGTCAAATTCAATAGAGTTTTGGAGTCCACAATGCATAGGTAATAAAAACTCCATCAATCACATGCCACGACAGCTACTTAGCTGATGAATACATTTGTATTTTTTGGGAGATTGGTTATTATTTAGAAATAGGTCATGTTGACCATGCTATGGTATCAGCTTTGTTAGGGTTTTGTGTCAGTTTTGAGTCATGGAGTTGGAGTCTATGTATTTTGGGTTAGACTTTTAAAAGGTTTATATTGTATTTGTATTAGAAGTTGATAAAGTATGTAAAAGATGTGAATCTTTAGAAAATCAACTTGAGGGGAGCAAAATTGGGGGCTTATTTTTGAAATTAGCCTTTAGGGCTGAATTTAGGGCACTTAGCATGCCTCAAAGTTAGGGTTTTTGATCCTATTGGAGAGCTTGTTGGAGGCTAATTTGTAGGCATGATGTAGGCCTTTAATTTAGCACTATCTTTCTGTTTGAGAGGGTCTTTTTGGAGGGAGATATCATTTTTTAGATTAGCCATGTGGGCTATTTAGTGGACCTTCATTTTCATAGTTAGGGGTTCAGATTTGGTGGAGAGGAGGTTTTAGTGAGCTATTTTGTTCCTATACCACTTTTTCATGAATTTTGTATCCATTTTGGTTGCAGATTTTGGAGAGAGGGCATATAGTGAACATATCATTCCTAAGTGCCTGGAAGGCCATTTTTGTAATCATTTTGTCAGATTTTTGAAGGAATGAACCAGATATTTTGACTCATTTGTGAATTTGTTTAGATATTGGATCCTGTTTTCATCTTTTCTAACAAGTGTCAAATCATTTATTATCTAAAGGAAGTGAGTAGATTTGTGTTCCTTCTCAAGATAATAAATTGCTCCAAGGCCTTGTATGAGAAATGTATGTTTATTAATTATCCAAGCTGTTTACGGTAAAACTCTGATAGCATGCATCTATTAACCTATATGTTGAGCAGAGATTCAGGGTGTTACGATCTTCATTTGTAAGTCAGGATTGAAGTTTCATGTTTTTGCAAAGTCTGAAGTATTCATTGGTGTATCACCCCATTTTCCCATTCAGTTTTAAATCCCTCTTCCCTTTTCCCATTGAGTTATAAACCAGGAGGTGATATTCCATATCATACAGGAATCGACCTAGAATCTGGAGACTCTTCCTCATCCATAAGTTCACCCACAGCTAGAGGAAGTTTCCATTGTGAGGATGGAATTGTTGTGTAACCCTAATGCCTGATCTAGGGTGACAATTCTAAGCCTAAACAATATATATCTTGAATAAATAAAATACAAAAAGTGAAGTATGGAAATAGTGATAGTGGCTAAACAACACAAGTAAATACAAAGTGAAATAAAATTGATGGATGGATACTTACAACCCAAATAAGACCAAGATTTTGATGAGGTCAACTTTTTGTTCTAATTCTTCTCCTTGCAATGAACTTACTTACACAAACACAATGAAAATGGTTGTGGGTTGTATAGGAGCTTGTCGTAGTCAAACCCTCATTTTTGTGTTTCAACCTCCACATACAACTAGATTGATGATCGATGATATATAACTAAGATAGAAAAAAATAAAAATAACCAATAGAAATAATATGATAAGAACAATATAATATGCTCAGGGAAATTAAAAGTAGGAAGGTAAGAAACTCCCCTTCAAAACCGCAAAGTGAGTAGCCTGATGGAATGAAGACCAAGTGAATGAGATGATGAAGTTGTGAGTGTGGAGATATCAAATGTAAGCTATCCCGATACAACAAGAAAATTGGAGAGGAATCAAAAGGGAGCCAAAAGTGAGTGAAGAAGCAAAATGTAGCCAAGAGAGAGCCCAAAAGCATGAAGAAGACCAAATGAGGTTAAAAGATCATGTTTTTATTTGTTGGTTTGAATTTAGGTGTTGGTGGGAAATGGTGAGAGGTGTTACGTTATAAGGGTGGTACCCAATGCTTCAATCACTTTTTTGGGTATTTTTCTTGCTACCTTCAATCCTAGGTGAAATTCATAAGGCTCTAACAGTGGGACTAAAAACTTAGACAACGTATCCAACCCTACTCACTGATTGAAGACAACAAAATACAACATCGACAAGGTTAAACAACCTTCTTCACTTGGAGCTCCACTAACTCGGAAGGCTAATATTATTTTAGGTCTAAAACATATTATAAACTCATTCAAAATAGAAACTATAGACCTATAACAATGGGTAATTCTTGGATTTGATGTAGTGGATGTTCCTATTTTACCATTTTAACATGTCATCTCATCAATAACTTCAAATATTACTAAGAATTGAGCTATAATACTCCTACTCCTAATACACAAAGTAAATTGATTTGAAATTTGACTAGTATTTAAGACAAACATAAGAAACCTCATTAGACCAATGCCTGATCCATAGTGCATAGAGTCAAACTTCAGACCATTAGCACATTCATATAACTAAGATTACTCCAATCAGCTAAACTTCAATATTCATGCCTTGCACAAATAAATCCATTTGAACAAATACAAAATGGTACTTGCATATCCATTTATTTACTCAATTTCATAGCAACAAGTATACAACATTTAATTCTTCCCTTAGAAGAAACCCATACACAAATTACACAGTTGCAAAGAAAATTTACAAATGATAAATTAAAAATATCATTAAAATTTCAACTTAATATGAAAATTGAGTACACTATTTGGAGACAATTTTATAATTTCCTTTATTATTTTATGAAAACTGACAAAAATCTATACATGAACACAAAAACTTTCTAAAATTGAACTATATTCCAATGCTTATACACTTTGCTACCTTTATATTTATTTTGAATGAAAAACTCATAACCCTTAGACATGGCCTTGGTATTCCTTTTTATGGAATGCGACAAGCTACAAGCCATTTAAAAAATATTTCATTTCTAACTATCATTAGTATATTACAAGAGATATTATCCCAACAAATTTTGTTGTCGTTGGCTTTGTCCTGATGAAAATCATTCAATCGGTATACAGGGGAGCATTGGTTCCAAGGTGGGGAGTGCTTTCATAGATCCAAGTAGGCGTGTGAGTTGCGCAATATTGACCACGAGTGATTATTGATGTAGATAAGGCCAGGATGCAAGATTCTCACTATTTCATCTCTTAGATGATAACTTTGAGACTATTTCTCAAAGGGGAATGGATGACTCCAAACCCACATCTTTTGTGCTCTCACCCATGCCCCAATCTGCATCCCCCTTATCAAAATGATTAGAGAAGTAGCCAAAGGGATTGAAATTATTTATATACTATAGGAAAACCCTTTAGTAGCACTTGAGGATTTTAATATCTCTTTGCCTACCAAATGTGATTTTAATACCCCTTTTACGACAAGATGGAAAATCAAGTTGTTCAATCACTTGGTCTTTATATACTTCCCAGAACAAATCTTTCCTTAATCATTTTATCTTGTACCAAAGTTCATATACTCTCCCTATAAAATTTATCTTCAAGTAACTGAAACAAATAAATAATTTCTCATTAATGAAAATAGTTACCCCCTAAGGATAAATGTACATCCTCGTAGCTCTGAAATTACTTCTTAAATTGATAAATGAAGGTAGCTAATCATCAAACTTGCATAATTATCATCACATACTCAAGCTGAGAAGACCTTCATGTATAGAAATAAATAAGCAACAAATATTCCCTTTGTGAGAACTTTGATACTCTATACTTAATTTGGTAGCTGTGAGATCTCTCGCAATGGCATTTTCTTGCTAGTGACAAATTTATTGGGATAATAAATTTTTTTTGATGGTGATACTAATATTTCCTTGAACTGCATTGATTATTTAGCTCTATGACCATCAAATGAAATGTCACACCAGCCATGTGATCTCATCAATCACCCCCATACCTTCCTATCAAAACATCAAAGTATCTCAACCAATTTTACCTAGCTACCATTTTGCCTATGTGGTACCACATGATAACTAACCATTCACTCAAATCACTCAGCACAATCCACATAGGACTATCACAAATAAAAACAAAAGACTCCTCATCCTCTAGTCGACAATATACCTGTCAGCATCTCACAAATTCACAAGCCATAGAAAAACCAACTGCGACAAAAACAATGTTGCAAACAACATTTATTGTCACATTTAAAACTCTATCACAAGTAAAAATCTAGGACCCATATAATAGGTCACAAAGCTATTAACAACCATGGCATGAACATTGTTAATCCAATCATGCCTTCGCAAGGCAAATTGGCAGTCAACAATAATCACTGCAAAGCAGCAAAATTATTTTTAATTAATTATCTATATGTTAATCTTGTTCCCTTAAAGAAGACACATGGAATCAAATCACATCTTTGCAAACTCAACCATGATGACATCATCTTACCTTGCAAAGAAGAAAGAGTCATTGATGTGTCTATGTGGGTTATCTATGACATATGGCATCAACTTTCCACTCTACACGAAAATCCTTCTCTCTCCTCAACAGGTTGTGAAGATGTGGAAACTATTCATTGCAACCCTTGACAAACCATTTGCCACTTTTCAACAACCAATGGTTAAAGTTTTAAACCATCATGAAGTAGGGACAATGCATTTCATTTCTGGAAGTGACCATTTGCTACTTTTTAACTGGTAGAGGCTAATGAACCTACCCATCGTGAAGCAACAACAAACATTAATTTTAACTACTAATAGTTATTCGTGACTTCACAATCCTAAAGGCTATCATGAAAAAATTATAGTGAAGCTACAAACACACTTTGATTGGCCATAAAATTGCATATGCATAAACATATGACTTAAAGGGGGTCCTTTAGTGGGACTTAGGGAAATACTAAACCAAAACATTTCAGAAATCTTAAGAAAAATAATGCTTAAGGAATTTGCAGGGTCCACGGTTGAACTGGTAACACATAAAAGGGGATGATACTTTTCATGACCAGGATGACATAAAATTCAAGGCATAAACATGAAACTAGGCCATCCAATCAATGAATTATTAGAGCATAAAGACAAACCTAGAACCAAATGTCTAACTAAATTCAAATTTTCAAACCTTAGCCAACAAAATACATATTAAAGCATGAAGAAATTTTTAAAACCATATGCATTTTGTAGGTCCAATATTGGCTCTTATTGGGAATGCATGCACCTTGCGGGCATGGCAAGAAATCAAATCTCTAGGATACACAGACCAAGTGTTATATCCATTGGGCTCCTTATTTAAATCTCAAACTCCAAAAATTAGACACAAACCCCATATGGGGGCCCAAGGCCACCAAAAATGAAACACTGATATCTACCTTTGTCAAACATATGATTTTCCTCACCCTGCAACATGATTAAATTTAAAATTATACTTACCAACATGTGATCACATAGATCATAACTTAAACCCATCAATATGCTCTCATAGTCAACCACGTAAAAATAATGCATATTACCCTGAACTTCATCATTAGGTATCAGCTCAAAAACATCATATCACATGGAGTACCTATGTCATATTCATTGAACATAGTACATTTAATATAGCATTCTTGAAAATTCAGCTCATTACTATGTCTTGTAAAAGACTCACTATGGTCACTAAATTCCACTTTAGCGTTAGCTTGCACGCCAAAGAGCATATTTCATACTCAGTTTTGTGTGCCCCCTGCAAGCTTTCAAAAGGTTTTTTATACACAGATACATCTAATTCCATAGTTGGGTCATCTCTCCAACTACCATGATTGTCCATATAAAAGGCCTCAAAAGAAGACTCATAAAGTCTCAATAATACCTCATCATAAAGGCGACCGTCACATTTTTTTACTATAATAGTTGTTGTTGTGAGCTTCACATTCATCCATAATCCTTGTTATGTTCACCTGAACATCTAAATCTTCATCAATCATTGCATTTTTAGACTTAGCATGGTATTCATTATGATCTTCAAATGGCTTTTCATTATTGAAATCATCATTCTTTAATCTCACTTCATGAGCATACATAGTATCACTCATGTCTTTCCATACAAGCCACCTTTTTTGAATTCAATGTCATAACTATGTGTAAGATCATCAAACATTGACAAATTAGAAATATCAAACTCCGTAGTACACTTATCATCTTCAGAAAATAACACAACATCTTCATCATTTGAAAGTTCTTCCTCTTCAGATAATGGGTTTGAAATAGGATGAAAACTATAATCAAATGGTCTATGATAGAGCATTGTATGATCATTTTCCAATGCTTTATCATACAAGGGATTTGAAACAATCTAAAATTTACTCTTAAATTCATTAAGGTAAATCGTAACATGATCCTCTTTAATTACTTCTTCATGTGTAATATAAAAAGAGGATCATGTAAAAGGGCTATTTTTCCCAATTCATAAGATAAATTAGAATACAAAACCACCTCAAGGCCAATATGATTGACACAATTTGATAAGGAAAATATCAATACAATATTTATGCTTGAAGGGTTTTTTATTCCTTTGTTACTTTGAATTGAGAAGGACGAAGATATAATGATATTGATATGCAAAAGAATAAATAAATATAGATATGATTTAATCTAATTTAGAAGAGTAGTGTAAAAGGGGGATAGAGGAGGATTTGAGTGCACCTAGAAATGAAATAGAAAAAGTGATCTTTCATACCCAAATTTTTGACTGTCGGAGTCTTAGAATGAGTTGTAACTTCAGATCAGAGACCTAGAGGATGTAAACTAACTTCCTGCCAAATTTGAGCTTGAAATGGTTAGGACACGTCGAATTTGGTGATGTGTCTTTGGGTACACATTGATTTTGGAAATGTGTCCGTGTTTTTGGTTGAAACTTTCACATATCCTGCAATTGTACCCGTTCTTCTTGGATCTGAACTAATGGATTTGTATTATGTTCCTACACAAATAAAAATGAGGAAAAGGTTGGGAAAATAGATTTTCCTTGGTCAAACTCCTATATAGGAATCAAGCTAAAAAATGAATTGAAATTGTATAATGAAAGATGGAATAGAAACCAAATCTGAATTATAAATCACCTTATACCTTAATGGCACAATGCTTCTTTGGATGCGATCACAAATGTCGATGCAATAGCTTGAACTTGAAAAAAACCAAAAAGTAAATCATGGATGTTTTAGTTTGCCACAATTCTTGATGAAGAAGTACAATAATGCTTTGATTATCATGAAAATGATCTTGAAACCTAATTTCTTGATTGTTTGATCGATTGATTGCCTTCTCTTTTCTCTGCCTCTTGTTTATGTACCATCCTAAAAAGTAAGAACTTAATTTGTGCTCATTTTGGGACCATTTTGAGCCTACTTTGGGGTGTTTCTTATGCTAGGACCTCACATTTCACTTAAATGCACATTAAATTCAAATAAAGGCCCTCATCCTTCTTTAAGCTCGAGGTTGGCTCTAACTTCTATACATGATTTCTCATTTTTCATCCCATCACATAATTCATTTTCCACCTAGGACCTATACATTCCTTTTTGAATTTTAGGATTTTCCCTAATTTCCTCGTGGACTATGGCTTTCACCACCTCTTTTTGGCACACTCCTCTAAGTCTTGGGCAAAATTTGATTTTCCTGGAAAAGGCCATTTAGGTCAGCCTTGTCTTGGACTAGCTCATCCAAGTTGGCCTTATCCTAGGGCTTTGTGCATAGGTTGGCTCCAGGCCCAATGCGAGGATTTTTTCCTAGATCTCTAATTGAGGTCGAAATTAGAGGTCAACTTGCAAAATATGAGCCCCAAAATGTGTATAAAAGGAGACCTCTTCCTCTCATTTTCATAACCAATAAACAATATCAACATCACACACACATGCAGGTTATCATACATTCATTATGCATTCAAGAGATCCAAGTGCAAGAAAACATCCATTATTGAAGGCATCCATTATCAAGAATTCAAGCCCATCAAGCATTCAAGTGCAAGTAAACCATCATGAGTCTTTAAGCATTCAAGTCTTCATTTCCATCTTGCATTCAAGGTATACCCTTCCATAGATCTAGCTTCTTTCCCCATTTGATTCCAAGAAAAGGAGTTTGACCTAAAGGAAGGAGATCTACATTCATCCATCAAACCTTCTTCTTCTCTCTCTTTCCCAATCCAACATTGTGGCAAATTACAACATCTACTACATGAGGTTTTGTCTTACATGATTTCCTTTTGGTTTTTGTGTTGATTCAAAGCTATTACGTCAACATTCTTGATCACATATTTAGAGATAATTGCATCTACATGGTATATGATATATTCCATTGTTTAGATCTAATCTCTGCTACATGACAGTATTCTTTCAATTATATTTTTGTGAACCCAACTTTTGACATTTCCTCCTTTTGATTTTGGTGGTTAGATCCTCCTTATCTATATCTACTTTGTATGCATTGCATTAATCAATATTTACATCATATGTTTGCTACATTGTATGTATTTAGATCTTATTTTCATTGTTTTATAGATTCATTGCATTCTTGCATTTCATGTTTCAAAAAAAAAATAAAAAAAATCATGTATTTATTTGCACTTTCATTATATGAATAGGGTTCTATCATTATTTACTAGTTCAATTTCAAGTTTTTTTAAATAATTTCTAGATATTTCCTTTCATGCTTATGATGATAGCTTAGTTCTTAATTTCATCCATAATCACAATATTCCCTCTCCCAAAACCAATCCCACCCATGAGAACATTTTATCACAATAAGAGTCTATTAACATGTCTTCAAAGAATCTTCCTCCTAAGGGTGAGATCTTGAAAGATGACATTGATCCTTCTCCTAAAATGTATCTCCCTCATGAAGACATTTTGGTGAGAGAGAAGGATACTTTACCATACTTTCCTTCCCATCCCTTTCCTTTTATGGATCAAGCTTTAGTGAGTCATGACTACTCCTCTCCTAAAGTGTGCTTTCTTCATAGATATGTCCCTACCCTTAACGATTCTCCTATTTGGGATGAAGCCTTGGACAATGACATTGATTATTCTTTTTCTCATGAAACAACCTTTATAAAATAATATGATACAATGATTGAAATTTCTTGTACTCTCTCTAGATATGATACATTAATATTTGATGGCGATCCTTCTCCCAAGATGTACTCTATTTATGAGGACATTTTGGAGCAATACGAAGACATTATAAATACCTTTCTTAATATTGTCTTACCTTCATTTAACATCCCTTCTAGAGATGAAGCATTAATTAAAGGGACATCTTGAAAGAAGAGGATAATCATGCCTATGTATCTTGATTATATCCCTTCTAGTGATAAACTCATGAATAATCAATAGCTTTGGTGGAACTCATATTTGCAGATTGGTTTGTGTTCATAATCAGTCAGGAAAGTATTTCTTTGCGTTTGTTTATTTATCTTCTATAGCCTTCTAGTTTATATATTATGATTCTTACTTATATTTCTTATGTCTTTTATCAATACTATATCGTTTGAGTCTATGACTTTAAGAGTTATCATTATCCACCATTGATGTCTTCTGATTTCCTTTGGGTGCAGTTTTAATTATAATAAGTGTAGACACTCTAAAATGGACAGGCTTGTGAATTTACATTAAAAACACTAATTTTTATCTATTATTCAATGGTTTTTTAATCATTAATTAATCACCTATTTTCCTCTAAATTCATTCTCCAAATCGTCTAATCAAATTCCCAAAATTAAATAAATAATTAATTTTATTAAATTAATTAACTTTAATTGATTAATTACCATTAATTAATTAATTAAATTCAATTTCCTATAGTTTAAATTGAAAGATTTAAACTTACTAATTAAATTCTTCCAATTAAATTAATTTAATTTCATTCAATAAAGTAATT
>MU224081.1:631639-652893 GCA_018584345.1 Thuja plicata
ATCTTACCATTGCATTATAAATCTCTAAATCCATATTGATGATAGAAGCAATTAAACTTGCAATCATGACTAAGAGATAATATTTTGTGTGGAGAGTTATATCTTTGATTTAATGATACCTTCAAATGTTTTTTTTAATGTGTTTTGAAAAGATTGATATTATTTTAATTAAACTTTCATGGATTTGAATGTTTATCATTTTCAATGGAAAGACGATGTTATTATTTATGATCAGGGTCTAGAAGATTGCAAATTGTTATAGTTTGATCGATAACGATGATGACAAATGATGTTTCCTTTTCATACATGCGAATCTATATATTATGCCCTAATTCTTATAGAATGACTAGGGTTATCATTATTGTGTAAAAGGAATATAAGGAAGATGGTTGATAGATATAAAATATCTCCTAGAAAATTTGTTATGCTTTGCGAATACAAAGGGGAATTTGAATAAATTCATAAGGGAACATGTTATTAAAGAAGATTATATTAATACATGCTTACTTTTGAAAATACTCACGTTATTATATTCATATATATTTGTGATACTAATATATACTTATGATTTCTTTTATCGACCATCATGAGCAAAAGTTATATTGTTTATTTGCCTACTTAATATGTGAATTTCACGTCATTTGTTATTAAAGGAAGATAAAATTATAATGGTGTGTTAGTTTTTCTATATAGTAATCTTTTAATTAATTATCTATAGAAATGAGGCTTTTAAAGGAAATAAAAGAGTAAATTTAAAGAGACTGGCTAAAATGGTAAAATCTTATGTAATCCACTAGCAAGAAATTGCATTATTGATTTAGTTATTTTCTATTTCATATGCTTAATTATTATTATTTTTGATCGGTTTCATATGCTTAATTATTATTATTATATGGATCTCATCTTATATTCATGGTTTTTATCTATTTAAAAGGAATCAATGTTTAAAATGTTTATTATGATTACCCATATTATAAATCACTCACTATTTGAGTATTGTACGATGACAAAGAATGTGATATGTATCATGGTGGGATCAAGACAGATCTTTGGTGACTTTTAATTATTATATGGAATCTTAAAATGTTATAACCTTTATGCCGCTTAAAGTTTTATTATTATTTGATTATTGAATCTTGGTATTTAGAAGATAATAAAGGTGGTAAACATGAACAAAGATCACATGCAGGCGTAATAGAATGCTATTGAGGATTGGCGTGAGTATCATACTATTCCTATGATAGCGGCTGGTGGATCCAAAGTAGACTGGAATTAAACACCATGAAATCATAGATAATATGGATGCATTGACAAAGCTATCAATTCTCAGGTACGGAACCACAGCAATCCAAAGCATATTATAAAGATGATTATCCATATACATGGCATACATGATACAGTCTTCAATATTATCGACTCATCCATTAACATAGGGGTCGATCAAATTAGTAAAATAATACCTACAAAATTAGCTTCCAGAATGCATCGACTTCAACATACCATTTGCAAAAGAAACCATGGATGGATATGCAGTTTGGAGTATCCATTACTAAATCCATCATCTTCAAACACATTGAGGAGGGTTCTAAATGCCACCAGGGAAGGTTTTTAAACAAACCAAATAGTTAAGAAGGTTTTCCAACCGAATGGTTGGTAGTTGTAGTTGATGAAGAGAAGAGATTTGTATCTCAAATCAATGTAATTGATAGTATAGTCGGTTACAAATTAGTTTTTAGGGAAAGGGTGTGATGTTTCACACACCCTTTCAATTTCATATTTATATTCATTCAAAAATCTGCTTAGAAAAAATAACATTACATGATGATTGATATATTGGAAAATTGGAGAATGATAAAATGAAGGATATTGGATTCAAACTCTAAATACGAGGATTCAATACACCATTTCTTGTCAAGCAGAGATAAGTTTGTATTTCTTTCATTGTGCAATCATTTTCATTATTTATTTACAATCAAGTCCTTCAGATAAACCAATCGGAAATTCTTTAGAGTGATAGTTTTGATTTTGCATGTATTTCAATTCAAGTTTATATTCTATATATTCAACTTTTTCCTTCTCATTTTTCCGTGGTTAAAATCCTATTGATTAAGGCCTTGATCAATCGGTTTGTCATTTGAGGAATGATATTAAATTGAAGTATATTTAAACTTTTTAGTTATACGTGTATTTCATAACACCTTTAAGGTGATAAGTTTTGTTTTCTAAAACTATCTCTGAAGTTGAATGTAGGATTGAAGCGATATCGACTCTATTGCCTTTTATTGGATTAAAGCACTGGTCCCTCTTGTTATTTGAATTGTGATATTGGGTTTCATTGTTTCAAATTTTGAATTACTATATTCTTTTATCTTATCCAGTTCATATCTCAATTATATCAAGCCATTTTTAATAACATATATTATTTTAGTTTTGTGATCTTATTAACACCTTAAGAGCAGGAATTGAAGTTATCGGTTATCTGCTATAGAAAACCTCTCAAAGACTTTGAAGATAAGTTTAAGTATAGGCACACCAGCCTTGGTTCTGCAGAGCCAGAATTGCAGGAGGTTGTTGAAACCTTGTTCGTTGGAAAATCGTTTGTATTTCTCATCATTGGATAAGCGAAATCCATAGGAAATCCAATCTGTCAATTTGAGAACCAAAAGAATGTTCACTTTGATTCTAGGGCCATGATGATTTAGGATAAATGCGGTAGGCACTATCACTTATCTAGAAGCCACGCAGTTCCACAATTTGAGCTTAACCTTGCAAAAGAATTGGACATTCCTTCTCTGTTATCTTCTTGTTTATTTACCAATAGAATCATAGCGATATCCACATGGACTCTGGGTGCATTGGATTTCTATCTTGGTTTTTAAGGGATTTATTTTCAAAAATCAAGAGTTCATAGTGTTATCTAGATGGACTCTGGGTGCATTGGAATTCTATCTTGGTTTTTTGGTCTTTCATTTCAAAATCAAGAGCTCACGCTGTTATCTAGATGGACTCTGGGTGCATTGGAGTTCTATATTGGTTTTCTTTTTTCTTTTGTTCAGTTTATTTAGAGGGTAAAGCGGTATCTAGATGGTCAATATCTGGGTGCTTTTGGCTCTCTTTCTTTTCAAACAGGGAACATAGCTGAACCTAGATGGTCAATATTTGGGTGCACTAAGTTCTCTTTCTATTCAATCTCTCTAATTCTTCCATTTATCAAGAGGTCATGGCGGTATCTAGATGGTATGTGATCTAGATGCAATGGACACTCTTTAGAATTTCATAAAAAGATGCAATGATGACAAAAATTGGAAACGCGACAGCGACTTAGGTCACTCATGCATTATATCAATTCATATCTATCAAAATCAAAAAATCATTTCTATCATTCCATATCTATCAAATCAAATCCCAGAGAACACATTTCCACTAACTATCTTCTAACTAACACATGCATTACTCAAATATTTTTTGCATATAGATTGCATCCATTCTATTTAAGTGCATCAGAAAAATGAAAAAAATCACAGTAGCATACATGGTAAATCATATCACATGCATCCATAAGCATCTCATATAAACATACAATTCATTTCCACCATCATGTATACACATGTCAGTATCATAGGAAAATTAAATCATCCATCTAAGAGTTTTCGTAATAGAATCACATTGCATAAGCATTTCAACAACTAAGAACAGCTCATGTGGAACCATTCATATAGCAAGTAAATCAATAGCTGCATCTCATATAAATCAAAATATCTGAGTACAATGAATGGTCACAAGTCAAGATAAAATAAGGTGATCAACATATATATCAATAAATATCAATGTGTCAAGATATAATCATCGATAAACCCTCAAAGTATATCAATGGAGCTCGCTACAAAAATGGTACATGATATAAAAATAAAGTCTACAAAGTCAACAAGAGCTACCCCCAGCCTCACCACTAGGTGGACGTGGGGGTGGCATATCAGACGTAGGTCTCTGTAATATACTAGGAGCACCAACACCATTTATATGAGACCTCTATGCTCTGCTTGATCACTAAGAAGTAGTGAAACTAGGAACCCACTGGGCTGCAGGAACAACCGCCTCATAGTGACAGCACCAGTACTCAATCTCTCTACCAGCCTCCCGACTAGATCTCCAAAGCCGATCATGAGCATCTCTCAATGATAAATCTTCTACACTATCAAGATAGGTTCTCACCTCTACCTAAGCTTGTCTCTCTCTCTGCTCCACTGTTGCGATCCAACTCTCTAAAGCAGTGGCATAAGCATCAGAAGAAGCAAGTCTAGCCTACAAATCTGCAACCTGCTACATCAGTCTCTCAAGATTGGAAGGACCTATATCCATCCCTCCCATAGCCACATCCATGTCTCCCTCCTCCATCCTATCCCCTAATCCCTCATCTCTCCTCTCCCTCACAACTCATGAGTCCTCACTATCAGCACTATCTCCAGTACTGCTACTACCAGTAGATGTGCTAGACCCTGATCCCTCTACATCCAAAGCCTCAACATCAATATAAGCTATCTCAACATCTACATCCTCAACTATGAATCTCTCCTTCAATCTCTCAGGAAGCACAACATCAGTGCGACGATGCACTCTCTGAACCAATTGAGGACCCTCCTCCTCCAGGATGACACCTAATCCAACCCGCCCATTACTCTGTCCACCCCTGGTCCTCACCCCACCACCAGTACCCCCAAGACCAGGATCATCTCCGTCATCACCACCCCTCCCCCACCCACTAGCCTGACCCCCATCTCTCCCCTGACCTCCATCCCTACCACCTCCATCTTTGCTACCACCATCCCTCTATCGACACCGTCTCTGATATGGCCTCCTCAATAGTTTACCAACAATTGGCCGTCACACATTAGTGAGTGGATTTGGATGGGTAGACTGCCACCATGCATCATACTATGGAGTAGTACCTGCAATAGAACAAGTTTAAATATCAGTAACATATACATGATCAACATCAAGTACTATTCAAAAGACAAAAATATAAATAGTGCAGAAAAGATAGATAAGTATGGCCACATCAGAACAGATAAATACATCAAGTAGGGGCAGACTCAGAATACATACCAACATCCACAGTAGCAGATCTCCAAGTTAATGCAATAGGCATGAGACCTTGGAACTCAATAACAGTTGCATCCAAAGGCACAACTGTACCCCAAAGAGTAGCATCTCTAGATCAACGATCAAAATAGGCATATGAATCTATAACATCCTGCCTCTCTCCAAATTTTCGCAATACCCTATCAGTGTTGTAGAAGTCTACCATATGAACCTTCCTACTAACACGGTCAATCAGGAAACTCTACTGACGAAAAAAAGGTAAATGCACATCCTCACCATCCCAAGCAGGACAGTCCCTGTAAGGCCTCCAAATAAAATACGACATCATGTCAAGTTGATGCCGCCAAAACATCAAGTGTCCCATATGAGACTGGACTATGGCACCATCATACATAAAAATGTACAGTCTCCCCGCATAAAGATCTCAAGCACCTACAGGCTTGCATACTGTAATGTGCTCCCAAGCCCATATCTGAAGCACGGTAGCACCACAACCAAGTGAATTACCCCCGAGGTAAGAAGAATAAAACATATGGAAGTACATGTGGAATAACATGCATGGACCCCAGGCATATAGGGTATGATCTCAAACCATACCACACAGATAGGCACCAAACCCAACAGAGAATCTATGCTGACAATGATCTGGACACAAGATCCCACAAATCAAACTACCTAACAATGTGGATAACCTATCAAGACCCATCCCAAATCTAGACCATGGGATATCATAAGGATCAAACATCCCAAGCTGATCCTGGGGCAACCCAAAAATCTTGGACAGTGCAGTCACACTAGCGTCCCGATTGTACTCAATAAGGGCCTCCTAAATAGGAATCTGCAGGATGCGATAGACATCCTCCAGAGTGACTGTGCACTCGCTAGTCGGTAAACTAAAGGTACAAGTATCAGAATGCCACCTCTCTAATAAGGTAGAGTTTAGACCCCTGTTGGTCATAATCTCAGGCATATAAAATATCCAGTAAAGGCCTAAGTGCCTTAGAATGTCTCTCTCAGCCTCAGTAACTTGAAAGCGAAGAATCAAACCTGAAGGTCTTGACTCCCGACATTGAAAGACAGTCCAAAAAAGTTGAAAAACAACAGAAAGCAATGTATCAGTAACAGATCAAGGAAAAAGATATGTCAAGTCATTAATGAATGACAAAAAAAGATGAGAACTAACAGAATAATTCCAGCAATCTACAGAAAAATGCGGCACTTTTATGGCCTTTACAGAAAACAAAACTCAATTGCGGTAGTAAACATGACTACTGCGGCACACTTATCAATTGCGACATTAAAACCATAATTGCGGAAAAAACATAGCCTAATGTGACACTGTTCTAAAATTTTATAAAATGAAAAAAATTTAAAAGCAATAAATGCATGCATTAATGACAAGGAGGACAAGATCACTTACCAGATGTCTTGTGCCAGCTGGCCAATGAAAGGTACAAACCTGATCAGAAATATGTATGATTCCCAGAATGCCCACCATAGCTCAAATAAGACACGAAAAGCATAGAAAACAATATACAAACTCACCAAGAATGTTAGAACTCCAGAATGAAAAATGACAAATGAAGGGCTCTCTCGGCTACTTATAGGGATTTCCAAAAACCCTAATTCCTCCAGGACTTCAACATTTTCTTCCCAGACCCCAGAAATTTCAAAACTCAATATCAGGGGCATAATAAATCATTTTCTGAATCAGTCAGCTACCCAAATTCACAATTTGCAGTTTCAACAAATTAATGCTCAGATCCAAGAATTTTCACTCAAATTTGTTGAGGGGGCATAAATACACCTGTTATTGCCAAGGCAAACTGGGGCAAGATCAAAATAGATAATCTTTGACACACTGCGACAAGCCACATTGCATCAAAGAGGGGCAAATGTAGACACCCTAAAATGGATAGGCTTGCGATTTTACATTAAAAACACTAATTTTTATCTATTATTTAATGGTTTTTTAATTGTTAATTAATCATCTATTTCCCTCTAAATTCATTCTCCAAATCATCTAATCAAATTCCCAAAATTAATTAAATAATTAATCTTATTTAATTAATTAAATTTAATTGATTAATTACCATTAATTAATTAATTAAATTCAATTTCCTATAGTTTAAATTGAAAGATTTAAACTTACTAATTAAATTCTTCCAATTAAATTAATTTAATTTCATTCAATAAAGTAATTCTAAAATAAAAAGAATTCAATTATCTCACATGCTGAAAACTTTAATTACATAAATGAATTAAATATTTATTTATTTTTAAAGAGATAATCCTTAATCAGATCACATGGGTTACTCTACCCATCTCTCCAGTTCACATGGGTAACTCCACCCACCTCTTCAGTTCTAAAAGGCAACTCACAATTAGATCGGTTGAAGAGGTGGAGTTTACTGATGGCTTCTCCAGTTCCTTTTAATCTCAACCATTCATCTCCCTATCTCTGTGATTGATCTCCTATATAATAAACCCTTCATACCTATTTGAAGGATCAAGGATTTCAAGCTCTCATGCGTCATTACTCCGCAGTTTGGTTCTAGCATTCAAGCCATCTTGCGATTACACACATTTCAATTATCAAATTCTCGACACTTCCCAAGTCATAGACGCTGCCCACACCAATACTGAGCATCAAAAAACAATATTTTGAAAGGAGTAGAGAGAGACAATAGAAGCTTCAAGCACTTGGGTTTGCATTCATTTGTTTTCCTTTCTTTGCTTGTATATTTTATTGATACGTTTAAGTATTTGTTATTAGTAGTTTTTGTATTGATTTTCCCATTGAAAATCGGTGCTACTAACCCTCGTTGTTGGAAAGCGAAGGAGCCATGAATACGAAAGAGGTGTACAATAAGTTCAAAGTCAAAATATAGTTCCTAAAACCACATGGCCATAGAATTATCCTTTTTCTACTTGTTGTGTGAGGGCACTGTGAAAAAATGATGATCTTTCATCCATTGCATGGTGGTGAAGCAAACAGATCTCGATCCCACAGAGAAAGAAAAAGTCAAATAGAGTTGTCGATAGTTTGAAAATTCATGACCGATGTACACACACATTCTTTTAATTGACTTGGAACCACAAAAGGATCACCGCGTGTCATATGGGATCTGTTCAACTAAAGTAAAACTAAGTGAAATCCACACAAATTAAGATCTGTTCCAATGGTAGAGCATAATGGCATTATCTCAAGTTGCAAGATATTTAAACATCACACGATGGTAAAAAGAGTGACAGGTGTCCCAAGCCCACCAAGATATATAGGTGGAATGATGAGGATACAAGTCTCGGTATTAGGTTGGTGAAGCATAATGACTAGACTACACAGAGGTGCGTAAAGAAAAGTAAAAGACCGACTATTTAAACACTATCTTTTAGCCTGTGCTTTAAATCAATGGCTAGGAATTAATTGAGTTTGTAAAAGTAATCAGAAGATGTATGAGGAATTTAAAGAATATCAGCGACCCTAGGATGAAAGATCTACAGCTCAATGTGATGACGCAACAGAAAAGTGAACTAAGTTTAACCATTGCGTGATAGTGAAGGATGCAGCACATGGCAGCAATGGGAAAAAGACAAAAGGCCTTAGATATGATATTAAAATTGATTTACTACATGGAATTTAAAACATTATAACCTTTTATTATACTTAGGTTTTATTTCATTATTTTATTATCGAATTTGCATGCAAAAAACAAAGGCGACAAACATGGTTTGATCGGACGGCCTAGATTCTCAACGTCATGACAAATGATCTCATGCAGACATGATGAAGAGGGATCACAGAGGAATGACTAATACCATGGTGGCAGATGATAAAAAATGACAAACATGATTCCAAAGACTATGCATCAGAGAATATATTCATTATCATGTGTAGATATATATGGGGTCGACATGCTCATGAGACAGCCTATGGATGAGTATACAATTGGAATATCATTATGATGTAGATCTATTGTTTAGGTCATTTTCACAGACATATTATGAAAGACTTGTTAAATTATTATGAGACCTAATCGGTCGATAACTGTTATTGAATAAGGATAACTAGTTATTCCATTATTGTAATTAAATATTCAGTTATTGATCACTAGGTTAGGTATTTGTTAGGAATCATCGTGTTGATATGAAGCTTGTTTGAATCCTTTGGGTTCCATACTTATAAGGATACCAAGATCAACATATGGGGACAATAAGACTTACTGTTATTATAGTCAGATGGGATAGATGGATCAATAACTGCAAATTTGAATTCTATTGTACTATTTTCCAAAATCAAATAAAGATAAGTCCTTTTTTCTTTCACATGTGCAATTATTTCATTATCATTTTACAATTAGTCCCTCAGATAAACCAATAGAACTTCTTCAAAGTGATAGTTTGATGTGCATGCTTCCTGATTTGATTTACAGTCTATATTTTCAATTGGTTTTCTCATTCTACATGGTTAAAATCTGTTGATTGAGGCCTCAGTCAATTGGTCTATCATCTGAGAAGTCTTACCCCTTTTGAAATATCTTTGAATTTCTTTTAGGTTGAATGTACATTTCATAACATCTTTGAAGTGATAAGTTTTCTTGTAAAACTATCTCTGGGGTTGAACATAAGATTGGAATGATAGTGACTCTATTTCCAATTGTTGATTAAGGCACTGGTCTTTCTTTCTTATTAGATTATGGTCATAGTTTCATTGTTGATAGTTTTGAGATATTATACGCATCTTCTCTATTTAGTTTATATCTTGTATCCATCAATAATTTTTTAAATATTTGCAACATTTCATTTAAATACTTGAAAGTTCATTGCTCCTAGTTTAGGGATCTCAGTAGTACTTTGCCATACTTTGAGATAAGGAAGTTTCGAACACACACTATCTTCTCTAATAAACCCTAAGGATTTGGGAGATAAGTCTAGGGTATAGGCCTACCAACCGTGGTTCTACAAAGCCAAAATTGTAGAAGGTTGAAGCTTAAATCAGGTTGAAACCTTGTCAGTTGGAAATTCACTTGGGTTTCTCACCATTGGATAGGCAAAATCCATAGGAAATCCAATCTATTGATTTGAGCACCAAAAGATTGGCAACTCTGTTGGGGACATTCATCATTAAAGAACAATTTTTAGAGTTTCTGGTAATAGAAGTTAGGCTCTGCTGGGAGAAAAGAATCCAGAAGAAAAATAAAGTATTTCCTTCTAAGAAGAAGGTGGTGACTCTACAATTTTAAAGTGGTGATAAATTTGGTCATATAATTTGGTTATTGACTATCTCTTGTGGGGTAGAAGATCCTTGCATCCAGGCCAACTTGAATTAGACTTAAGCCTAAGAAAAGGTAGGACTTAAAGTGTAAAGATGTCATATGTACCATGTATGATATACCCTGATAAGGATGATCAAGAGTATGCTTGTGAACAATTCCCTAATTCAAGCCATCATAGCCATGAAAGTAGTGATGAAAATTTCAATCCTTTTTTGCAAGGTAATAGAGGAGGACATGAGTCTCAACATGATCCAAATCAGGAAATGACTAAAAGAGAAAAAATAATTAAAAAATGGGATGTTTTACTTAATGAGATGGCCAATACAAGATTAGAAGATGAAGAAATGGTCATGGCTCTTAAAAGACAGCCAGACGAGGTACTGAGGAAAATAAGAATAATGAGAAGTACAATTAGATCACTAGGAGATAAAGAAGCTCATAAGGATGATAGAAAGGGAGTTTACAATCCTCCTCATAGGAAGAATAGTGGGCATGTTTTTAACAATGATCATACCAACCCTCTGTTCAAACCAGACAATAGAGGAAGAACTGAGAAAAACAACAATGATTGGGAAAGAAGAGATCATTGGGGACAATGGAACAATGGTTCTAAACAACATAACCACAACAAGATATGGAATCCTAACACATCTGAACAACATGAACAACATAGAAATCAAAATAGTGGAAGGATGTATAGTGGATGTTAGAATAATAGGGATCAGAAAAATGGCCCAAGAGATTATAATACCAACTCAAATTTTGGACCAAGAAATAATCAAAGATTCCAGAATGCAAATTATCAGAATCAAAGACATGGAGCCATCAATCAAAATAGAAAAAACTATAGAGCCCCAATGGTTTCTGACAGATACAGACAATTAGATTTTTATGGCATAAGGGGATGTCCTAATGACTTTAAAAATGAATTAAGGAGTGCAATTCCAAAGTTTTTAGGGAATGGGTCAGAATCAGCTGAAGTGCATTATGTAAATTTGAAGAATGTTATCCAAGAATTTGATGAATTCAATGAGGATGTATACATGAAGATTTTTCTTCAATCCCTCATAGAAGATGCAGCACTAGATAGATCCATATATAATTGGGATGAATTTGTAAATCAATTCATAGAAAAATTTGGTGATCACAATGATACTTATTTTGCTTCACATGAGTTGAAAAGTATGAAGAAAAATTAAAATGAATTTGTGGCTGAATTCAATAAAAGATTCAACAAGGTTCTAAATAGGATTCCAAGGGATGTTCATCCTGTTGATGCCTTTCTAATTAATTTCTATATGGGTGCTTTTGATAATAAGACAAATTATGAAATCAGATCTCATAAGCCTTCTACTTTGGCACATGCTCTCAAGATTTGTATAGCTATTGAAAATGATAGGAAGGCATCTGGTATAATTAATAAGAGGGAGGACACTTGGTTTTTCAATCCAAAAGAGCCTAAGAAACACAAGGAGGAAGATAGATTAGATAAGCTTATGAATATGGTGAAAGGCCTCCAAGTGAATAATGGAAGAGACAATTTTAAGTAAAACCAAAATAATCGGGTACCATACAAAAATGACAGATATAAATTGTAGGATATGTCTTATAGCATAGAATGGAAGGATGGGAAACCAGTGGACAAATAATTACATACTCCTGATCCATTGAGGAAGAAAAACCATTTTGTGGAAAGCTATCCTTGGTGTGAAGCCCTTAAGAATTACCACATTCTTATGAACATTGTGTTGTTGCCCAAAGATGGAGAGAGGATGAAGATTAGAATGATGATCAACAACCCATAGTGAATAATTTATCAATAGATCCTATGTGGGGATATGATGATTATAGCTCCTTAGATGAATACTACTACAGGGATGACCTAAATAGAGTATATTAATATGCGAGCTATCAGGAGAGTACTCCAAGATTAAGAGAATTGATAGAAGAGGAGAAGAAAGCATACACAATAGCTGCAGTAGAAGAAGAAAGAAGTAATTACAAGTTAAGGAATAGAACAATAAATGCAGACAAAGGGAAACCTGACAAAGGAACTGATCCAAAGAGGCTGAAACACAAAAACATTACTCAATATAAATAGGTAGAACCTCGGGAATTCCAACAATAGTAAGAGAAAGGTGGTTAGTAAATCTCTTCCCAAATAATGTTCTTTCATGTCTAATGCATTATCTCTAGTTAAGATATTTGTTCCTTTTCTTGAAATAGTTAAAATACCTGAATGTAAAAATGAATCTTTGAAAATATTTTCTAATGTAGGTAATAAGGAATATCTCAACCAAGAAGTAAAGGATCCTCCAGCTATTTATCTAGGAACTACTTTAAGCAAAAATGGAAATCAAATTGATCCTTTCTATCTTACTCTATTAATAAACAATAGATTGGTAAAGAATTGTATGATATATTCTGGTACAGTAGTAAATATTATGCCTAATGATGTAATTAAAGAATTAGGAATGAATGTTGATACCAAATTTGGTAGATGTTATGTTATGGACAATAGATCTATTTGTATTGTAGGTATAATGAAGAATGTTGAATTTAATTTTCCTACATGTCCTGAAATGTCTTATAAAATGGATATTATTGTGGTTGAAGTTCCTGCCAATTATGGAATTCTTCTATCTAGACAATGGTCTAGCTTAGTAGGAGGTGGTATTCAATTAGATCTTTCTTATGCTTCTATTCCAGTGAATGGAAGGGATGTGAGAATTGATAGGGAGACTAGAAGTCCATACATTATTGAGGATGTGGATCCAAGCTTGGTTACACATTTATGTCATTCTTATATGGATAACTTTCAGGTAAGTAAATCAAAAAATGTAATGCATAATACTGAACCTATTGAATTACATGCTGAAGTAAGTAACAATACAATTTGGAAGATGTATTTTGATGGTGCTTGCTGCAGGGATGGTAATGGAGCTAGTGTCATTTTCTTTTCCCCTGATAAGAAAATATTTAAATATTATTTTTTACTAGATTTTGAATGTACTAACAATGTTGCAGAGTATGAAGCTCTACTTATTTGTTTGAGGATAGCTAGTAAGCATGGAATAAAATGTTTAAGTGTATTTGGTGGTTCTGAATTGATTATTTCTCAAGTTAAAAGTAAATTTGATGCTAAGAAGCCTCATCTTAAAAGATATATAAATGAAGTATGGGATTCTATGGAATGTTTTGATGCTTTTTCTATTGACTGGATAGATAGATCATAAAATACCCTTGCAAATTTTATGGCTAATTTGGCATTGAAGTATGATGACATCCCTTGTGAAGACATAGTTCAAGTTGAAGTTAAAACTAGGCCTTCTATACCTAATAACATCAACACCTGGCAAATATTTGAAGATGATAGAAATATAATCAAATTTTTAGAATGTGAACAAGAGTATGAAGATCAATTGATAAACTTGAATGTTCATGTTGAAATAGAGAATGGGAAAGAAGTATTGTTTGGAAAGGAAGTCATTCAGCTTAAAACCAATAAGGTTCCAAAAGGTCTTGTAGCAATGGAGAGATTGTTTGACAATAAATATTCAAAAATGGACAAGAAAAGCACTAATGTCATAATGGATGAAGTAGAAAGGATAAACTTGGGAAATGAAGAGACTCCAAAGGAAGTATTTGTGGGTAAAATCTTAACCCCCAAGATCAGAACATATATCATCATATTATTGATAAACTATAGGCATGTATTTTCTTGGTCCTATGATGACCTTAAAGCTTACCTAGAGGACCTTTTTCAACATGAGATACCTTTGAAGCCTAATGAAAAATCATCCAGACAAAGGTAAAGACATATAAACCCTACCCTAGCTCCCAAAATGAAAGATGAGCTAATTAAGATGAGGTATGCTGGTATAATTAAGCCAATTAGACACTCAAAATGGGTTTCAAATTTGGTCCTTTTTAGGAAGAAGAATGGTGATATTAGACTTTGTGTAGATTTCAGGAATCTAAACATATCATCATTAAAGGACAACTATGCATTACTTAACATGGAAGCATTGTTACAAAAGGTCACAGGGAATGAATTATTATCAATGATGGATGGGCTCTTAGGATATAACCAGGTGAAGGTAAAAGAAGAGGAACAATACAAGACAACATTTACTACACCTTGGGGTACTTATGTATATGATAGAATGCCTTTTCGACTCACTAATGCAGGAGCTACCTTCCAAAGAGAAATGAATGTTTCCTTTGAGGATTTCATTGATGTAATTATGGTGGTGTATTAGGATGACCTAACTGATTATGAAAAAAGGGCAGAAGATCACTGTGGACACTTGGAGCAGATTTTTCATAGAGCCCTTGAATATGGGATATCTTTGAACCCAAAGAAATGCCATTTTGCAGTAACTGAAGGAAAATTATTAGGGCATATAGTATCCAAGAATGGGGTGAGAATAGACCCTAAGAGGATTGAAACAATTGATAAAATTGAGTCCTAAGAGTGTTAAAAAGATCCAATCCTTCTTGGGAGAAATAAAATTCGTAAGGAGATTTGTTCCAAAAATTTTAGAAGTAATTAAACCAATTTCTATGATGTTAAAGAAGGGTGTAGACATGAAGTGGAAAAATGAAGCATTAGAGGCATTTGTAAATATTAAAAATGAAATTAAGGAAGCTCTTGTCCTCAAATCCCCAGATTATACTAAGCCATTCAATTATTTTCCTTTGCGTCATATCACACCATTGCTACTGTCTTACTACAAAAGAATAATGAATGATATGAACAACCAATAGAATTCTTCAGTAAAACCCTTCAAGCCTCTAAGTTAAATTATGATATCAATGAGAAACAGGCTTATGCACTTGTAAAGGTAGTAAAGTCCTTTAGGCCTTATTTGGTAGGAGAAAAATTAATAGCCTATGTTCCTAATGCAACAATAAAGGATATATTCAGACAATCAGAAGTCACTGGGAGAAGATGTAGATGGGTAAATCAAATTCAGGAATTTGATATAGACATCAAGATTACTAAGATTATTAGAGGAAAAGGATTAGGAAGGTTGATGGAAGAATCAAATATGGATGCATTATAGGTAAATCAAATTGATCTAAGTGAAACTCAGACAAGTATTGAAAGATGCCCTTGGTACACTAACATAGTACATTTCTTAAAACACATGAAATGCCCTAAAAACCTTACTGATAATCAAAAGAGGGTAGTGAAATTGCAAGCATCTTAATGCAATGAGACTTATATTGGAAAAACATGGATGGGATACTTCTTTTATGTCTAGATACATACCAAGCTAAAAAGGTGCTTAAGGATTTCCATGATGGAGCATGTGGAGAACACTTTTCATAAAAAACCACTGCACACAAGATATTGAATGTGGGCTACTATTGGCACTGCATATTTAAAGACTGCCATGAATATGTTCAGAAATGTGAAGCACATCAGAATTTTTCAGGAAAACTCAAATATAATGGTGCATTGCCTCTCAATTTTGTGTCTACTAAAGAACCATTCCAAATGTGGGGAATAAACTTCATAGGTGAAATCACTGATACATCTAGTGGTGGGCGTAAATAGATTTTGGTAGCCATTGATTAATTCACTAAGTGGGTGGAAGCCATACCAACTAGACAAGCTACTAGTAAAGTTGTAATCAAATTCCTGACTAAACAGATATTGACAATATTTGGTGTTCCTCAGAAGATTGTTTGTGATAATTCTATGTGTTTCAGATCTATAGAATTCATTGAATTTCATGAGAAATATGGAATAAAGATTTCTTTTTATCCCCTTATCAACCTCAAGGAAATGACCAAATAGAATCTAGCAAAAAAAATGTAATGAATATTATCAAAAGGATTTTGGATAGCAACAAAAGATCATCAGATTCAAAATTACCACTTGCACTTTAGGCAAACAAAATTACAATTAAAAAGTCTACTGGATATGCCCCATATGAACTTGTCTATGGAAAGAAAGCTCACATACCACTAAATAACTTATTGCCAGTATACAAGTTTGTAAGTAATGAACAATAGGAAGAAGTGGATTTCATGGAAGGTAGATTTTAATAGCTTGTAGAATTGGATGAAATAAGGAATCAAGCTCATGAGAGAAATCAAGAGTTGCAACAGAAAGTAAAAGTATTTTTTGATAAGAGAGGAAATTTCAGGAAGGAGATCTAGTTTTGAGATGGAATGTGAAATATCAAGACAAAATTTTGATTTTTTTATGGGCAGGACCTTTTGTCATTATTGGTAAAGGCGGTGAGAATTCTTATCTCCTTCACGACTTGGAGAGTTACCATCATGAACTTCCTGTGCATGGTCAGTATCTTAAACCTTTTTTCTATTGAAGTTGACAATAGGTAGGTTTATTTTTCTTCCTTATCTATGAAGTATATATTATTCTTGTGTTTTCTAATGGTCTAATTTTCTAGAGATAGCTTGGATCTTGCCACGTTTAGGTTTAAACACACATCCCCAGAAAGAGCCATTGGTGGAACCCATATTTGTAGATTGGTTTGTGTTCATAATCAGTCATGGAAGTATTTCTTTGCATTTTTTTATTTATCTTCTATATCCTTCTGGATTATATATTATGATTCTTACTTATATTTCTTATGTCTTTTATCAATACTATATCATCTGAGTCTATGAATTTAACAGTTATCCTTATCTACCATTGATGTCTTCTTATTTCCTTTGGGTGTAGTTTTAATGATAACAACGTCAAAGTCAAAATATAGTTTCTAAAACCATGTGGCCATAGACTTATCCTTTTTATGCCTATCATGTGAGGGCACTGTGAAAAAATGATGATCTTCCATCCATTGCATTGTGGTGAAGCCAACGGATCTCGATCCCGCAAAGAAAGAAACAATCAAATAGAGTTGTCAACAGTTTGAAAATTCATGACCAATGTACACAAATTATTTTAATTGACTTGGAACCACAAAATGATCGCCGCATGTCATATGGGATCTGTTTGACTAAAGTCAAAATAAGTGAAATCCACACAAATTAAGATCTGATCCAATGGTCAAGTATGATGGCGTTATCTCAAGTTGCACAATCTTTAAACATCACACGATGGCAAAAAGAGTGACAGGTGTCCCGATCCCGCCAAGATATATTGGTGGAATGACAAGGATATAGGTGTTGGTATTTGGTTGGAGAAGCATAATGAATAGACTACACGGAGATGCATAAAGTAAAGTAAAAGACCGATTGCTTAAACACTATCTTTTAGCCCATGCTTTAAATCAACGGCTAGGACTTGATCGAGTGGGTAAAATTAATTAGAAGATTATTGAGGCATTTAAAGAAGATCAGTGACCATAGGATGAAATATCTATGACTCAGCGTGATAGCGCGATGGAAAAGTGAACAAAATTTAACCATTGCGTGATAGCGAAGGATGCGACACGTGGCAACGACAGGAAAAAGACAAAAGGCCTTAGTGATGATATTAAAATTGATTTACTACGTGGCATTTAAAACATTATAACCTTTTATTATACCTAGGGTTTATTTCATTATTTGATTATCGACTTTGCATGCAGAAAACAAAGGTGGTGAACATGGTTTGATCGGATGGCCGAGATTCTCGACATCGTGATAAATGATCGCATGAAGATGTGATGAAGAGGGATCATAGAGGAATGATTGGCACCATGGTGGTGGTCGATAAAAGGCGACAAACATGATTCCAAAGACTATGCATCAGAGAATATATTTATTATCATGTGCAGATATATATGGGGTCGACATGGTCATGAGATAGTCTATGGATGAATATATGATTGGAATATCATTATGATGCAGATTTGTTGTTTAGGTCATTTTCACAGACATATTATGAAAGACTTGTTAAATTATTATGAGACCTAATCGGTCGATAATTGTTATTGAATAAGGATAACTGGTTATTCCATTATTGTAATTAAACATTCGATTATTGATCACTAGGTTAGGTATTTGTTAGGAATCCTTGTGTTGATCTGAAGCTTGTTTGCATCCTTTGGGTTCCATACTTATAAGGATACCAAGATCAATACATGGGGACAAAAAGACTTACTGTTATTATAGTAAGATGGGATAGATGGATCAATAACTACAAACTTGAATTATATTGTACTATTTTCCAAAATCAAATAAAGATAAGTCTTTTTTTCTTTAACATGTGCAATTATTTCATTATCATTTTACAATTAGTCCCTCAGATAAACTAATAGAACTTCTTAAAAGTGATAGTTTGATGTGCATGCTTCCTGATATGATTCACAGTCTATATTTTCATTTGGTTTTCTCATTTTGCATGGTTCAATTTTGTTGATTGAGGCCTGAGTCAATTGGTCTGTCAGTTGAGAAGTCTTACCCCTTTTGAAATATCTTTGAATTTGTTTTAGGTTGCATGTACATTTCACAACACCTTTGAAGTGATAATTTTTCTTGAAAAAATGTCTCTGGGGTTGAACATAAGACTGGAATGATAGTGATTCTATTGCCCATTATTGATTAAGGCATTGGTCTTTCTTGCTTATTGGATTATGGTCATAGTTTCATTGTTGATAGTTTTGAGATACTGTACCCATATGCTCTATTCAGTTTATATCTTGTATCCATTAATAATTCTTTAAATATTTGCAACATTTGATTTAAACACTTGAAAGTTCATTGCTCCTAGTTTAGGGATCTCAGTAGTACTTTTCCATACTTTGAAATAAGGAAGTTTGGAACACACACTATCTACTCTAAAAATCCCTAAGGATTTGGGAGATAAGTCTAGGGTATAGGCCTACCAACCTTGGTTCTACAGAGCCAAATTTGTAGAATTTTGAAGCTTAAATTAGGTTGAAACCTTGTCAGTTGGAAAATCACTTGGGTTTCTCACCATTGGATAGGAAAAATCCATAGGAAATCCAATCTGTTGATTTGAGCACCAAAAATCTTGATCAAGTCAATATCATTCAAAATACCCCTCAAAAAAAACTAGTGATTGTTGTAAAAGGTGTTATGCAACCCGATTATCATGCAATGTCATACACATATACTGAAGAGGATAATATCCTTGATGTTTTTCCTTCTACAAATTCAACCTTCAAAAATAAGGATCCTAATCAAGTAACCATATTCAATCTACATTTCTTTCTTCAATTATTCTTCTAGTACAAACAAGTAAGATATCAACTCTTCAATATGAGGATTGGTGAACCTTAAACTTCACACCAACATTCTATAGCACAAAGAAAATCCTTGTATTTGATAGGCAAACACCTTATTCTGACACTTGTATGGATATTGATTGCGCCTCTTTGAATTTAAATCCCATACCATCTAAAAGAGACCCTTATCTTTTTGGTATATCAAACCTTCCCAAAGGACATGGCACATGATGTGTGCAACAAAGCATTGAAAAGAACGAGAAATCTACATCATATTTTTCAAAATAAACTCTAGATTTCCAACTTTCCCATTTATCCAATCAATATATATTTGAATCTCTCTCCTAATTTATCATCACAACAAGAGAATATTTTGTGTGAGATTCTTAAAACCAACTTAATCAATCTTCCTTTGAAAAACAAACAAAAAAAATAGCAAACACAAACAAAATAATTCTTCCATTTGTATGTATCATCAAGTTCATGACCATAAGACTAATGAAATGATTTAAAGTGTAAAATTAAAGAATTCATTGACTGTGGTATGATTCAAATGACATCTAACAATGGATGAAACCTTTTTCATGATCGTTCTAAATAATATATATGTTCCTATTATGTTGCTTCGCACAATGTGACATTGTGTGCTTATCCTTTGCAGGCTCATTGTCATTTATGGTGCTGCAATTTTTAAGGTGCAGTCATACTTACTAAGAAACATAATAGTCCTTATTCCTTGTCTCCTCTCTTGGTGGGGAAGGGAACTATTCCACTCTCCTATTTATCTCAAGGACCCATTTTTCTCCCTTTGTTGACTCATTTCTTTTATAAGATGACATCCTTTCTTGCACGCATTTATTGTTTTACACAAGGATATTCTCTTTTTCAAGCGATTCACATACCGAGTTGAAACCTTATGCTTGCTTGAAAGCACATGTCTATTCTAACTATAAACAATCTAGGGAGAATAATGTGTCTTCCTTTGTCAAGTATCCCATCACCTAGCAATAGGGAAGGTGTGTATACTTGGTCCTCTTTCCTCTTTTTCTCTTCCTTTCCAATAAATCCAATATCTCTTGTGGACCTGTTTCTTTTATCTTACGATGCCCTTTATTACATGAATTTTTTGTATTAATGGAAGGATCTTCTCTTTTTCAAGATATTTACATCCCAAGTTGCAACCTTATGCTTTCTTTAAAGTGCATGTCTATTATAAAAGATCTATCACTTATAGTACATATTGGGTTATCATTTTCCTTGTCTTCTAGCTTGGGGGGAAGGTTTTCTATCTCATCTATCTCCCCCTTTCATAGGATCTATTATCTCTTTTTTGTTCATCTATTTTTGTACCATGATGTCCACCCATGTGTGGACTTGTTGTTTAGGATCTTTATCCTTAATGAGATTAGTATCCTCCTTACAATTTCTTCCTTGCTTGGAAGTGTGTATCTTGTATAATTGGGTTAACCACTAAGTAGACATAATGTGGCATCCTTCTCCTTTTCTTCATCTCTTTATGGATTGGCATTATTTCATGGTGGCACATACTTTTTTGCATGAGATACTTTGTTTCATTCCTCAAAGGGCATATTTATATGTCATGCCCCAAATCTGGGCATTAAATCCTTTAACCAAAAGAACTTAAAACTTACATTTAAACATGATATATTAATTATAGGAAATGAAATCTATTTTAAACCTTTGCAAATTAAGTTGATTTAAA
>MU224081.1:659624-683315 GCA_018584345.1 Thuja plicata
CACACTCATTGCACACATCAGTAGGTCCAATAAATAAATACATAAAAAATAATAGAATACATAATGTAAGTTGAACACACATTCACTCACACTTGCATCAAAGATTATTTGAACTTAACAATATCTGCATTTATTCCACATGCATAAACATAACATTTTAATAAATTTGCATCTTGTTAATATCTAACATCCACATACTAATCCAATATATAAAACCATCAAAACTAAGTTCTAAATAGAAATCTGCATCACTCACACAAAGTATCTAATGACTTCTCCAATTACAAAACTAGGTGTTGTATACAAGCAAAGGATTCCACAGATCCATAAAGTAATACATGTGTCCCAAAAGTCTGACTATAACAAAATCTGTATCGACAAGAGAACATATAAATGAGAAGTAGTGTTAAGATTAAGTCAGACTGGGGTAGGCCTCACATTATCACACAATAATAATCCATGTCCTCATTCATATTTTTCCTGGATGACTTGCTTAGTTTATAATGTGATGTATTTTCTAGCATAAATATGTTTGTTTTACATTACGAGTTCTCTCTGGTTTGCAACTTATTTTTCTTGGAATTTTATATTTATTATGAAGTAACTATCATCAGGGGTGTATAATATATTTCATCTTGTGTGAACACTTGGGGAGCACGGTTTCATCTCTCTCTCTCTCTCTCTCTCTCTCTCTCTCTCTCCCCTAAGGATCTACTTTCCTTAGTACAGTGACATTCTTTTATCATGTGACATTATTTTCTATAAAGAATTGTTCATTTTGATTCATGATTCTCTCTTATACAGGAGGTGTGCATCCTTGATCACAACCTATTCTTTATTTGTAAACTATGTCCATTATAAACAATTTACCTTACTATGTGTTTCAAAGTCTGTCATCCTTCATCAAGAATCTGTTTTTAACCTAGAAATATGAGGATAGATGGGTGTATTATTTTTCTCCTCCCCCTCTTTGTCTCGAAGATGTTATCTTTGCTCAATAACTCCTCTTGAAGGTAGATGTCTTGTGGCCAAGATATCTCCCTTTCAAGGGTATCTTCCCATAAGAAGAATATCCTTCAACGATTATCTATTTTCTTAGCTCATTAGAGTCATCTCTTAGGTGTGTTTATGACATACATTGTTTCTTCAAGGATATGTTCTTCTTGTAGATAGTATGTATCCTTGTTTCCCTTTCCTTGTGATGTCTCCTAAGCTTCCATCATAAGGAGGGGGCACACATATGTCCTCCCTTGTACTATATGAAGTTTATTTTTATTTATTGGATCCACATGGAGACAATTCTTTCTATAATCACGATCCCCTAAGCCTCCCCTTTATGCAAAACATTTTTCAAGCTGCCCTTGTGTGCAAAATAATTTTCAAGCCGCCCCTGTGCACAAAACATTTTCAAGCCGCCCCTGTGTGCAAAATAATTTTCAAACTGCCCCTGTGTGCAAAATAAATTTCAAGCCGCCCCTATGCACAAAACATTTTCAAGTCTCCCCCATGTGCAAATTTTTCAAGGTAGAGTTGACTATCATAACACAACTTTCTAGACAATCAATTCTCCTTCCTCTCTCTTCTCTCCCCATGAATTACTTAGCATAACATAATTTTCTATCCTATTGGATTCTCTCTCTCTCTCTCTCTCTCTCTCTCTCTCTCTCTCTCTCATGGTTATGCTCGTAGGTTGGACCATGGGGTTTGTATCATCTTTGGTGATGATCTTATTCTTCCTATGTGATCACTTGTGCTCTTGGAATATCTTTACAGATATGCTTTTAGTGGATGAGACATTTTTTATCGAGGTCTCTTTCATAGTTGATTTGGAGTTTCATTTTAGTACTAACTCTTTTGTGTCTTTTGTCTTTTCTTTTTCTTTTTATTTTTGTTTTGTTTTTGTGCCCTTCTACATGGATGTGGAGTTAAGATCCTTGGTTTGAGGGCTTATGTCCTTAGACTTAGTGTTGTCTTATCTCTTTGCAATTTACCTATCATCATCTCTCTCTTTCTTTCTTCTATCTCTTCCTTTACCATGAGCCTTGATGAAGAAGGACAAGAATTCTTTGAAGATCTTGAAGATGCTCTTAAAATCTAATTGATTCATTTCCTCCTCTTTTCTCCACCTCTTTTTATTATTGGTATGAAAGACTGGAAAAGAGGGGCCTTTATATAGAGATTTCAAAGTAAAATTGCCTTTAGGCTAACTTGGAAAAATGATAATTACATAAAGGGATATCTTTGGGGAGTGTGAGACCATAGGACCCCACCATTAATATTTCAAGCAAAAATATCAGGGGCATGTTGGAAAACTTGATATGTACCCCCAAAAGTTGACATGTACCCAAAAATTTGACATATCCCTAGAAAAATTCAGTGAAATTTTATGGGGAGAAAGTTGATAGCTTCTAGGCCCCAAAAGATAAACCACATGTAGATATGAGATTAATAGATGTGGAAATTATGGCTCAAACTTTAAAATGAGGTGAGACCCATATTAGAGTGAGGAGATGAAATAAATTGGTGAAATCATTTAAGAGAGGACTTATAATATTGAATTAAATAATGATTTAAGTTAACAAAGGTCCAATGAGCATTTTGAAGAATGTGAAATCAATGTGGGGAACCATATACATTAAAATGGGGCTAAAATGAGCACACAATTAAGGGTGCCTAATTTTTATGATGATAAATTTAGCCCCCACTTTAATGGGAGTATGATTCCAACTCATGCTCACAGTAAAGTAGAAGAAAGAGAGAGAAAGATGAGGATCATGGGAAAACTAAAAGGAGATAAGATATCTCTAAGTTTAAGAACACAAGCCCCTAACCAAGGATCTTAACTTGTACATCCATATGCAAGGATACATAAAACAAAAACAAAAGCCTAAGGCTTACTCATATTCCAAGTCAACTAGTTGAAGAGACCTCGCTAAATAAAATGTCTCAACCAATAACATCATGCTTATAAAGGTATTGAAAAAGCACAAGTGGTCACTTGAAAGAGCACATATCAAAGATAAGATAATACTCCATGATCCAATCAAATAGAAAAGTATGTTATGCTATGGAACCATGGAGGAGAGAATAAGAAAATCATTGATGACATAGTCTATCTAGTTGTGTTGTCCTAGGTGATTCATGAGAGAGAGAGGAGAGAAGAGAGAAGAGGGGGAAATGGTATAGAAAACTATGGTATTCTAGTTCCACCAATCAAAGAGAATGTTGAAAGGAAGTTGATGATCTAGTGCATACTGGTCAACTCATAAAAAAATTATGTAAATGAGAGGTTGAATGGTCTAGAAAGGTGTGTTATGCTTCTCAACCCATGAAAAGCATATATCAAATGGTCTAGAAAATTGTGTTATGCTAGTCAATCAATCCTAATAATGTATGCAAAGGAGAGGTCAAATGGGCTAGCAACCTATGTTATGCTACTTCAACTAATCCTAAGGGTTTCCAAGGGAAGCATTGTGGTGGAAGCCAAATTTACAAGGCAAATGTGCATATTAATAGCTCAAGGAAGTATTTTATTTTATGCCTTTGTTGATATTATTTATTTAATATTTTACCTTTAGGTTATTTTTCATATTCCTAGCCATTGTCTATGTTTTCCACAGGATTTTGTTATTTCCCTTGTGCAAATTAAAGGTTGAAGATCATACTAGATCAAGGGTCATTGTAATCCTATGATCAGAAATTGAATGTCTTTTACCCATCGTGGAATCACAAACGGTTTCCATGTGTCTGATGAGGTCTCACCTAAGCAGGGTCAAATAAAATTAGTCATCAAGGAGATTACCCTTCATCCAATGGTTGGCGTGTTTCCGCTAAGTAAAGATGCAAATATTTTAATCATCAAGGGATCGTGACATGTTAACATGTGTCCTGGGCCTGCAGGTTCTAAAATTGAAGATGCAATGATCGGTGGTTAACATTTGGCGAGGATCTACGAATAGCACTATCCCTCAAAGTAGAGATGACCATCCTTTAATCTTCAAGGCATCATGATAGACCAACATGAGTCCTGGGCCTGAAGACATTCTGAGCAATGAGACAACAAGAATAATAGCTAGCAATACCTGATTGGTCAAAATGGTTGATGAGGATGCATGTCACTTTGGAAGTCAGTTAAAATGCTTGATACTAAAGTTCCTGTCTTTTAGAACATGGGTTAGATCAAAAGTGATCTTTAATATGATCAAAAAAGGTGATCAAGCCTTAAGAAAGGTAGGAGGAATATCTTCAGTCAAACAAAGATAGATCTACGATAGGTGTGATGCCTCAAAGAGGAGATGAATTATATTTACTCATTGTGGCATTGCGAGATGGTGACACGTGTCTCAAACCCACTAAGGTTATGAGTGGAGACGGGTTAATCAATGGTTAAACATCAAATGAAATCTACGGTGGGCACAATCCCTCAAAGCAAAGTTGCATGGTTCTTACCCATTATGGGATCACAACTGATCGCCATGTGTCCCAGGCCCACTAACAGTTTAAGCAAAGACAGGTTGATCGACAGTCAAAGCATGGAAGAGATCTACGGCTGGCATGATCCTGCTATTAGAAACTTGATGACTTTTATTCATGGTGGCATTGCTAGATCTTGACATGTGTCCTTGTTGATGAAAAGGACAAAAATACTGGGTGGCAGCATGACATGGAATTATTTTCTTCATTCTGATACTTTAATTATATCTTTATATCTATTAGGGTTTTGTTTATCATTTGATACAATGTTATCATTTTCATGCAGAGTTTCAAAGGTGGTAGATATCATGGATCTATCTGCTAATGAGATAATGTGATCTTCAAGGACTACGAAGACATGCAGATGTTATGAAATAAATATTTAAAAGGATTGAGGATGCTTGAAGATAGTTGATGAAGCTAAGAAATGAATGATAATATTCATTATCATAATGATATATTTGGATGAACATAGGGTCGAAGTACCATAATAATTACATGCGGAATTATTATTATATTAGAAATCCTATTAAGGATTTTCTAAATAACTATTATTATTATCCTTATGGCCGACAATCATTTCAAACAAGGATTTTAATTACTCCTTAATTGCAACTAATATTCAGTTGTTCATCCTAGGGTTAGGTTTTTGTTATGAGGACACATTGGTTTGAAGCTTGTACGCATCCCTTGGACTTTACATAAAAAGGAATTCCAAGACCATGTGAAAGGGGATTATGATCAAGATATAACATTTTCACAGATTGGATAGATTTGATCGGCAACTATAACATGAACTTGGATGTATCATTTTTTCAAAATTAATAAAGATAAGTGTTTTTTCTTTCATTTGTGGGAATTGATTCAACTTCATTTTTTATTAGTCCCTTGGATAAAATCATTTGATTTTTCTTCAAATTGACAGTTATATGTTGCATACTTTTGATTAAAATTATAAATTTATCATCAATTGGTCTTTTCATCTTGCATGATTAAATTCAATTGATTTGTGGCCAAATTCAAGCGGTCTGTCATTTGAAAAGTTAAATTTAGTTGAAATAGTTGTAGATTTATCTTGAGATACATGCTCATTTGAACACCTTTGAAGTGATATGTTTATTGCAAACTGTCTCTAAGGGTTGGGATGATTTTGATTCTATCACCATTGATAGAATAAGGCATTGATCTATTCATTTATTGGATTGTGGTTATTCAATTCATTTCTTAAGTTTGGTGACATTCTATCCATCTGTTCATTTCAATTTACGTATATATTTACTAAACATTCTTTCAATTTAACAAAGTATTTCAGTCTTGCAGTTTATGATATATTGCTTTCAGTTATATTTCTTTCAAGTGCCTTTTTTCGTACTTGAGAGAGAGGATTTAAGGTGTGTTATATCTACTATAAAAATCCTTAAGACTTGAAGGATAAGTTTAAGCTATAGGCTTACCAGCCTTGGTTTAGCAGAGCCAGCTCATAGAAGGTTCAACCTTACCTTGGTTGAATCTTGTTAGCTGGCCAAACCATTTGGGTTTCCCAACATTGGATTGGCATGTCCATAGGAAAACCAATCTATTGATTTGAACACTAATAGATTGGCGACTCTTCTAGGGAGATTTTCTCACAATAAGTATTGTGAAGTTACCCAGAGTTTCAGATTTTGTAGATCAGAGAATAGTTGTACCAGTTTGTTTGAAAGTGCACTCTGCTGGAAGAAAGAATCCAGAAGACCAACA
Source organism: Thuja plicata (assembly GCA_018584345.1). Lineage (NCBI taxonomy): Eukaryota > Viridiplantae > Streptophyta > Pinopsida > Cupressales > Cupressaceae > Thuja > Thuja plicata. The sequence continues at coordinate 665,838 of MU224081.1, forward strand.
ATCAACATTTTCCTTGAAAGAGGTGACGACTCTACAATTTTGATGCAGTTGTATTTTGGTAAACTAATTTTTTTGTACTAAGTTTTTACACAGGGTAGAAGATCCCTTCATAAAGCAACCAACGATCATACAAAATTGGATTTTAAGAATCAACAAAGGAGGGAAAAAGGGTCTAATTCAAAAATGAATTTTTCCAGTCTTAAACAATTTACTAAAAGAAAATATGGCGACAATGGATATCCTCAGTCCAGCCATAGTAGTGAGGATGAGAATAGGAATCCTTTCTATTCAAATACAAACCAATGTAATTATCAAAGTGATCAAGATGATGAGGAGGATGAAATTGATAGAAGGATACAAAATGCGAATCAAGAATTTTCCAATCTTATTCCAGATAGGAAGAATTTTTCTAAGGCCTTCAGAAAATAACCTGATGATGTTGCAATGTTTGGAATAACTAGGAATGAAATCATTACTCCCCTAGGAAGTAGAAGAGGATCATAACAGAGTAATGAAGAAGAGGGGTGGAAATGAAGAAAGAAATCAGAATGACAAAACAATGAAGTATACTCCTCCTCATAGAAAAGATGCTGGGAAAATTTAGAACAACACTTATGACAACCCATTATTTCAACAAAAAAATAGAAATGCAAGAAGAAATAATAATGATCATCGAGGGAAGTTTGATAATGGTAATCATGCACAACAAAATCATGCTAACTAATATAATAATCAAAGGAATCAAAATCATAGAAATAGTAACAAGTAGAATAACATAGGATGAAGGATGAATAATCAAGGTGACAATCATGCTAATGCTAGACCTCCTATGGTCAATGAAAGATATAGACAACTTGATTGCAATGGTATTTTAGGATTCCCAAATCTTGTGTCTAATGTGTTAAGGAATGCAATTCCTAAGTTTTCAGGAAATGGAGTTGAATTTGCAGAGGGGCACTGCATAAATCTAAAAAATACCATTGATGAGCTAGAAGAATATAATGAAGATGTATCCATGAAATTATTTGTTCAATCCTTAATAGAAGATGTTGCTGAATGGTATAGGGGGTTGCTTGATCAGTCTATATCTAGTTGGAAAGATTTTGTAAATAATTTTGTGGAGCAATTTGGAGAATAGAATGATACATCTTTTGCTTCCCATGAATTGACCAGTATAAAAAGGAATCATAATAAGTCAATTAAGGATTTTAACAAGAGATTCAATAAAGTGTTGAACATAATTCCAAGAGATATTAGACCTGTTGATGCTTTTTTGATATATTTTTACATGACTGACTTTGATTTATAAGACCAATTATGAAATTAGATATCATAAGTCATGTACTTTAGTACATGCTTTCAAAATTGCTATAACTATTGAGAATGATAGGAAGGCATCTGGTAGAATTGCTAAGATGGAGGACACTCAATTTTTCAATCCAAAAGGTCCTAAGCAGTACATAAATGAAGATAAATTAGATAATCTTATGAATATGATGAAAGGCCTCCAAATGAGCAATGGAAAAGATAACTTCAAATACAACTAGAGTAATCGACCACCATTTAGAAATGAAAGATACAAATTGCAGGATATGCCTTATAATACAACATGGAAGGATGGAAAACCAATGAACAAATAATTGCATACTTCTGATCTATTGTCAAAAGGAAATCATATGTTGGAGGAAAACCCTTGGTGTGATGTATGTAGGTTGCCTCATGCAGCAGAGCAATGTTTACTAGCACATGCTATTATAGAACCAGATGAAGAAGATGATAATCCTCAACCTACTGCATATGCATTATCAATAGATCCCATGTGGGGATATGATGATTATAGTTCTTTAGATGAATACTACTATAAAAATGACCTCAATAGAGTGTACTAGTATGGGGATTATCAGGAAAGAACTTCAACGTTGAGAAAATTGACAGAAGAAGAAAAAAGAACATATACAATAGCTACAGTTGAAGGAGTAAAAAGTAATTATAGATTAAGGAATAGAATGGTGAATACAAAACAAGGTAAATCTGACCAAGGAAGTGATCCAAAGAAGGTGAAGCACAAAGACATTACTCAAGAGAAACAGGTAGAACCTTGGGACTATCCAAAAAAAAGCAAAAGAAAAAGTGGTCAGTAAATCTCTTCCCAATGAATGTTCTTTTATGTCTAATGCATTATATCAGGTTAAAATATATATTCCTTTGCTTGAAATAGTTAAAATACCTAAATGCAAAAATGAAGCTTTGAAAATATTGTCTAATGTAGGTAATAAGGAAGATCTTAACGAAGAATTAAAGGATCCTCCAACTATTTATCTAGGAACTACACTAAACAAAAATGGAAATCAAATTGAGCCATTCTATCTTAAATTGTTAATAAACAATAAAATGGTGAAGAATTGTATGATAGACTCTGGTGCAGCAGTAAACATTATGCCTAATGATATTATGAAAGAATTAGGAATGAATGTTGATACCAAATTTGGTAGATGTTATGCTATGGATAATAGATCAATTCCTATTGTAGGCATAATGAAAAATGTTGGATTTAAATTTCCTATATGTCCTAAAATATCATATAAAATGGATATCACTATTTTTGATGTCCCTTCCAATTATGGAATGCTTATGTCCAGACAATGGTCTAGTTTAGTAGGAGGTAGTATTCAATTAGATATTTTTTATGATTCTATCCCAGTGAATGGAAGGGATTTGATAATTGAAAGGGAGACTCAAATTCCTTATATTATCGAAGATGTGGACCCAAGCCTGGTCACACATTTATATCACTCTGATATGGATAATTTTCAGGTAAGTATTTCAAAATATGCAATGCAAAATACTGAATCCATTAGTTTACATGCAAAAGTAAGTTTAAAAAAACAATTTGGAAAATGTATTTTGATGGTGCTTTTTGTAGGGATGGTAATGGAGCTAGTGTTATTTTCTTTTCCCCTGATAAGAAAATATTTAAATATTCCCTTTTACTAGATTTCAAATGCACTAACAATGTTGCAGAGTATGAAGCTCTATTACTTGGTTTGAGAATAACTAGTAAACATGGAATCAAATGTTGAAGTGTCTTTGGGGATTCTAAATTAATTGTTTCTCAAGTTAGGAATAAATTTTTTGCTAAGAATCCTCATCTTAAAAGATATAGAAATGAAATGTGGGATTCTATAGAATATTTTGATGCTTTTTCTATTAACTGGATAGATAGATCAGAAAATATCCTTGCAGATTCTATGGCTAATTTGGCATTAAAGCATAATGACATTCCTTGTGAAGACATAGTCCAAGTAGAAGTTAAAACTAGGCCTTTTGTACATGATAATGTTACTAATTGGTGAATCTTTGAGGATGATTGAGCTATAATCAGATTTTTAGCATGTGAGCAAGCATATGAAGATCAGTTGATAGACTTAAATGCTCATGTTGAGATAGAGGATGGGAAAGAAATTTTGTTTGAAAGGGAAGTCATTTAGCTTAAGACCAATAAGGTTCCAAAATGCCTTGTATCACTAGAAAGATTTTTTTAATAAAGATTCAAAAATAGAAAAGAAAAACACTAATGTCACAATGGATGAAGTAGAGAAGATAAAGTTGGGAAATGAAGAATCTCCAAAAGAAATATTTGTGGGTAAAATATTAACCCCCAAGATCAGAACAGACATCATCAAACTATTGAGAAAGTATAGACATGTATTTGCTTGGTCCTATGATGACCTTAAGGCTTACCAAGAGGATATCTTTCAGCCTTAGATACCTTTAAAGACAAATGTCAAACCATTCAAGAAAAGGAAAAGACCAATAAACCCTGCTTTAGCTCCCAAGATGAATGATGAATTAATAAAGCTGAGGGATGTTGGCATAATAAAACAAATAAGATACTCAACATGGATTTCAAATTTCATTCCTGTCAGAAAAAAATGGTGATATCAGACTTTGTGTAGACTTCAAAAATCTGAATATATCATTATTAAAGGACAATTATGCATTTCCAAACATGGAAGCATTATTGCAAAAGGTCACAGGAAATGAGTTATTATCAATGATGGATGGGTTCTCGAGATATAACCAGGTGAAAGTAAAAGAAGAGGAACAATATAAAGCAACATTTACTACACCTTGGGGTACTTATGTGTATGCCAAAATGCCTTTTGGACTTACTAATGCAAGGGCTACTTTCCAAAGAGAAATAGATGTGGCTTTTGAGGATTTTATTGATGTAGTCATGGTGGTATATCAAGATGACTTAACTGCTTACTCCAAAAGAGCAGAAGATCATTGCAAGCATTTGGAGAAAATATTTCAGAGAGCCCTTTAATGTGGAATATCACTGGACCCAAAGAAATGTCATTTTGCAGTTACTGAAGGAAAATTATTAGGACATATTATACCCAAAGATGGAGTAAAAATAGATCCCAAGAGGATTGCAGCAATAGATAAAATTGAGGTCCCTAAGAATGTCAAAGGATCCAATCTTTCTTTGGGCAAATAAAATTTGTGAGAAGGTTTGTCCCAAATTTTTTGGAGATAATTAAACAAATTGCTATGATGTTGAAAAAGGGTGCAGACATGAAATGGACTGATGAGGCTTTACAAGAATTTATTAATATCAAAAGGGAAATTAAAGAGGATCCTGGTCTCAAGTCCCTAGATTATACCAAACCATTTCAACTATTTTCTTTTGTGTCATACCATACTATTGTAGCTCTCCTATTACAAAAGAATAATGAAGGTTATGAATAACCAATAGCATTTTTTAGTAAGACTCTTAAAGCATCAGAGTTGAATTATGATATAAATGAAAAACAAGCCTATGCACTTGTGAAAGTAGTAAAATCCTTTAGGCCATATTTTGGGGCAAAAGTAATAGCTTATGTTCCTAATGCAGCAAGAAAGGATATATAGTCAGAAGTAACTGGGAAAAGATGTAGATGGGTGAATCAAATTTAGGAATTTGATATAGAGATTCAGATTACTAAAATTGTTAGAAGACAAGGGTTAGAAAAACTGATGGAAAAATCAAACATGTATGCATTACAAGTTAATCAGGTGGATTTAAGTGAAACTCAAACAAGTATTGAAAGGTGCCCTTGGTACACTAATATAATACATTTCTTAGAACACATGAAATGTCTAGAAGGCCTTACAAATACTCAGAAGAGGACAGTAAAATTGCAGGAATCTAAATATGTCTTGATACAAGGGGATTTATATTGGAAAAACAAGGATGGTATACTTTTTTTGGTTTAGCTGTGTACCAAGATGAGAAAGTTCATAAGGATCTTTGTGATGAGGCATGTGGGGGAAATTTTTCAGCAAAGATCACTGCCCATAAAATATTGAATGCATGATACTATTGACCATGTCTATTTAAGGACTGTTATGCATATATTCAGAAATGTGAAGCATGTCAAAAAAATTCAAGAAATCTTAAATATAATGGTGCATTACCTCTTAAACCCATGTCTACTGAAGAACTATTCCAAATTTGGGGAATAGACTTCATAAGGGAAATCACTGATACTTCTAGTGGTGGACACAAATGGATTTTGGTGGCCACTGACTACTTCAATAAGTGGGTGGAATCCATACCTACTAGACAGGATACTAGTAAGATTGTGATCAAATTACTGACTGAAAACATAGTAACAAGATTTGGTGTTCCTCATAAAATTATTTGTGATGATGCCATGTGTTTCAGATCTGTAGAGTTTATCGAATTTCATGAGAAATATGGAATAAAGATTTCTTATTCATCCCCTTATCACTCACAAGGAAATGGCCAAGCATAATCAAGCAACAAAAATATAATGAAAACCATCAAAAGAATGTTGAGCAACAAAAAAAGATCATGGGATTCAAAGTTACCGATTGCACTTTAGGGAGTCAAAATTACAATCAAGAAATCTACTAGATATGCACCATATGAACTTGTCTATGGAAAGAAAGCTCAGTTACCATTGAACAATTTACTACCAATGTACAAATATGTAAATAAAGAACACTAGGAAGAGGATGGATGATAGATTTTATTAGCTTGTATAATTGGATGAAATGAGGAATCAAGCCCAGGAAAGAAATCATGAAGTACAACAAGTGAAAGTTTTTTTTGATAAGAAGACCACAAAAAGAAAGTTTCAAGAAGGAGATTTGGTCTTAAGATGGAATGTAAAATATCAAGACAAAGGAAAACATGGAAAATTTGATGCTCTATGGGTAGGTCCTTTTGTCATCATTGGTAAAGGAGGTGAGAATTCTTATCTCTTATGAGATTTAGAAGGTTATGCTCAAGAACTTCTGGTACATGGTCAGTATCTTAAACCTTTTTTCTCTTGAAAGTTTTAAAAAGGAAAGTTATTTTTTGCATTTGTATACTATATATTATATTATTTTGTTCTTCTAATGGTTTTCTTTTCCACAGATAACTAGGATCTTGCTGCATTAATTAAATTAGTATTTCTTATTTATTCATCTAGCTATTTAATTTAATCATTTAAATAGTTTCATCCTTAGTATTTACAAACAATCTAAATACTATTCTAATGTATTTTATTTAAATACATTTGCCTCACAAAATCCCTTTTTAATAAATTCATACTTATTAAAAATTCCCTCATATCCCCAATTCTTCTAAACTATGATTTATTCAAATCCAATTTGAATTATAATTTAAACCCAACCTAGAGACCTATTAATCCAATCTAGAGGTCTACCCTAAGCCTACTCTACTCCTAATCTACACCCATCACCTCACTCTCTAAGCCTACTCCCCCACTTAATCACCCACTAATCCTACTTAAAAGGTGATTCCTAGCCTTTTTAGTGCTAATGGAAATCTCACACATGTGAAAATTCTTCCCAAAAGGGTCACCCATCACTCTTAAGTGTTCTTACATCTTTGTCCCCCTTTTGCAAATATTGAGCCACTCAAACATTAAATGCTATGTTTGACCTTTGAATGGCCATCCCTTCCAATCCCATGTGTCCCTTATGTGGCTCTTATGTGGATGCCACATAGGTTCCACCTCATCCAATCCCTTCTCTTCCCTCCAAAAATCTATAAATAGAGGCATTCTCCCCTTGCATTTTCATCTCTCATTTATGCATTGTTATCATGTTATTTTAACTCTAGAATCTCATAGTTTTCTTTCATGTTCTTCATTCTTTTGTTAAAGCACATAGAAATCATATGCTAGGATAAATTAGTGAATGAATCTTAGTTTCTTTATTGTCTTGCATCTCATTTCATAGTTTTAGATCATCTCCAAGGTGGATTTGAGACTAGTTACTTCATACTAGTTCTTGAATTCCTCCTTATCTTCCAATCTTGCATTCACATTTGCATTGTATTGGGGATCCTCATTCATTTGTGTTTGAGAGAGCACATCCAGACTCCATCTTTTGAGAAAATCAAACAAGTTAAATAGGGTGCTTACTTTTTTAATGATTAATCTAATGTTATTTGGTTTTCTTTGTTGTTTGCATGCTATTTCATGATTTCAATCAATTTAATGTGCTAACCCACTAAATTTTAATGTTTGAGCTTTCTCCCAACAAGTTTTAGGCATTAAGAATTCCTCATACACATTCTAGCACACCAGGTGGGACCCATGTCCCTAAAATATCCTTCATTCTTCTCAAAAACACATTCAGATTCACAGACAAGTGTCTCCGCTTCTACAGAGGCGGCTTTGACAGACAGGCGGCTATGCTTGTACACAGGCGGCTCTACCTGCAAATAGAGACACTATCACAAAAACATCTATAACTTTCACATACGAGCTCCGATTTTGACGATTTGAAAAGCGCTAAAAAGGTGAATCAGATAAATTTTCAGATTTGTAAGCTATAAATTCAAATTCCACTTAAAAAATTTCGTGCAGATGCTCAAAGTTACTCTTCCATTTTTTAATTTCAAAAGCTCATATCTTATGCTAATGAAATCATTTTTTTAGTGAATTCTTTGTGCAGATCACCTTTTATCACTTTTCAAAGATTTGGAAAAGCTCAAACTACTAATAGTTAGACTTGCAGGACGTTGCTCAAAGACTTTTGAAAAACACTAGACTACTCACTTTGTGTCTTGCAGGTTGGCTAGGAGATATGAACAAACTTGGCATTTTCCTTAGTTTTATTTTATTAGGTACATTAATAAAAGGGTTCACTTGTAGTGTCTTGTTAAGTGATAGGGAGTATGCTATTGTCTTTTATTAGACAATCATAAACCTAGAGTCATTTGACACTTTACTTAGAAAGTAACCTTGGGGAAGAACAACATGCTTTGAGTGTTTGGGAGAAAATGAAATTGGGTAGGAGAGTATGCTCTTTTCCCCTTGTGGGAAAATCAGAAATCTAGACCCTCTCATTACCAATCCATGTTTTTCAAATTAATTATTTATTTGGGCCAGCTAGTTGAGGGAAAAATCTCCCAGGAATGACCCATGTGAGAATGAGGTGTAAGCCACACCACTCCAACTCATGTTAAAAGAATTTACTCTTTGAAACCAAAGCCTTAGGAATCGGATATATTTTGAGCTTATACTCGGCTCATGCCTAACACAAAGTAGGGATGCAAGGTCTCAATCATGTTCACGTGACTGCTTGTGCTAAGGTTCTTTGTGGGGATATACGCCTCAATCGCGCTTGCGCAGACACAAAGGACATAACTAAATGAAGATCCATACTAAGAACTATTAAATTAGAAGCCTACCTAATTCATCTCCAAAATTTTGATAAAATTTGTGCAAGGAGGATAGTAAAATCCCCAAGATCACTCGCACATTCTGCCACCTTTAGTGTTTGGAGTCAGATAATACGACATCATGACTGGATCCATTGCGTGCTTGGTGATGTTCATATTCTGATTAGCTCTTGTGTGTGCCTACATTTGCGGGTAAGCATTTTCAGACTAAGAGAAATTCCTTAGGTAGGCATGTGCTTTATTGTTCTCAAAACATTGATGACTTGAAACATACACAAAATTCATATCCTTTAGACTTGTGACACTTATCCCTCAAGGTTGCTTTGTCCCTGTTGGGTTGTTTTTAGACACATGAATGTTCACATTTGAATCAAGGTATACTTAGTGTAGTCAATGCCTTTGATGAATGATTGAAACTTTTTCTTGCCATTGAACATGTACAACCAAGTCTTCATAAAAAAACAAACATTTCTCAACAACTTGTTCACAGATTCTTGATTGCAAAACTTAAAACCCACACGTGCAACCATATAAACATTCATTCTTGGGACATGTTAGATTACAAAAAGAACAAGAAATTAAAGACTCCATTACCTCCAATATATAGGGAAAAAAATACCACCACTCATGAAACCAAGAAGTACCAACACATCATTGATTCCATCAAGAAAGAAACTCACAAATGAGAAGAGTTTGACAAAGTAATATACAACAACAAGGTTGCTCACTTTCAAGGCAAATATCATCTGAACACTGCCTTCATTACATTTTAATAGTATGACTAGCTAGCTCATTACAACAAATATTCATTCCTCCTCTTCTTAGGATCACTTAGCATGCATTTTTAGGACCTCACTTAGTTGTCATCTTTAGAAGCACATCACACACTCATCCTAGCATAATCTAGCATAATCCAATCCAATCCAATCCAATCCTATTCAACCTCGCATCATCCAAATCACATCCCTCACTTGGTGTTACATCCCCTTTTAATTTTCTTAGAACCTACATCTTAATCAAAACCCCATCTTTAGGTATCCTTAAACTAAGCATTGTTTAGGATAATCCCCTTTGCCTTTACAACCTCATCACCTTGATCAAAAGGTTGGTTCACATTGAAAAAGAATCTCATCCACTGAAGACTACAATTCTATCCTAGGTATACAATCACATCCACTTGATCTTACACTAGGTAAAGCAACCCTTAATCCATGGATACACCAAGTCATCCTTAATCCTTAGGAGAATACTCATCATCTTAGACGCATCGTCTCAAATCCTAATCATAGCACCATCATCCTTAGCTTCCTAGGAGAATCCTTGCAATACATCTTTCATCTTGTATCCGTTTAGGGTATTCATTTCATGTCATCTACAACATGATCCACTAAGAAGAGGAAGGACATGGACCCTAATCTTGTAGCTAGTTCATCCAATGCAACGATTAACCACATTAACGCCATGATATCCTTTAATCCTTGACACACCACACAAATCGAGCATATCTAGGTGGACACAAACAAAGTCCCCACATTGAGTACTATGGAAACATTCATGAACCATCTGGGACACGCTAACATGGTCAGTGCCATCATAGGGTGCAACAACCATAACATGCTTCCAGACATCCAGTAGTAAGGAATATAACTACCACCTGGAATCATACCCACATTAGTCACGAGACCTATGGTACCCCAAGGAGAGATCCCTCATTTAGTAAGACATGAAGTTTTAAATCCCCTACAATGAGAAATACAAGTGGGATCTCTCATATCACAGATGATGCAACCTTCCATCTTCCCTTCTATAGTGCACACTACACCTCAATACACCCCATTTTTAGTCATGGGAGCCCCACCTCCTAATCCACCACCAGCAACACAATTAGTTCCCCCCATTTCTACCCAAGTACCACCACCTATCCAACCAACAGTCGCTCAAGTATCGCATATAGTTCCACCCTTTGTTGCACAATTCCCGCTACCAACAGTCAACACCCAGCAAACCAGTGTTTCACCAATCACTACTCAACCCATCCAAACTGCATCAACCAAATCACAACCACAAAGCACACAGACCATTAGCACCACAATAACTACCTCTGCTTCGCCTTCCATCCCCACATCACATCAACATCAACCACAATTCACTATAGGCATGCCACTCATGAGAGATTACAATCAGCCCCTATTTCCACAAGGGCCCACTTTCCATGCTCAACCAGCACCATGATCACAGTATATTCCAACACTTCTTCCGCAAACACAATCCAATCCAAACCCTCTACTACAAGCTCCCCAAGTCAATCAAACAACATAAAATGCTCCATCTTCCACTTGGAACTACTCGCAAGCCACCATGCAAGCATTAGGTATCCCCACACAGACGCAAAACACCAATCCACCCACCTCTCAAGCACAAAAACATCCACCAACCCTTTGGTCACCACACAATCTGTTATCCAACCCATTCAACAGCAGTAACCACAATAGTAGAACACCAACCCATTCACATCCCTAGCGCAGCAACAACAACTCAACCCCTTCGCAGCTGCACAAACCACCACCTAACCTATCCAGTAGCAACAACCATAGACGCAGGGCACAAATCCCTTCACCGTACAATCACTACAACAGTTTGCTAATCCTTTTGCTAACACACAAACTATCATCCAACCCACTCAGTAGCAACAACCTAACTTCACCAACTACCTAGCCATGGCATCCTCAACTACATCCCAAGTCATTCCACCTCCACAACAGTCGGGCATCCCCACTAACATCAATTACCTCGCTACGCATACTGCAGGCATTCCGCCACAACACACCTATCCCACATAACCTGGCAATGTGGAACAACTACCTTAAAGAGGTGCAATGCATACTCACCCCACCTACCCAACATCTTAGCAACAACATACCTACTATCCATTGCTACAACAACAACATTAGACACCAACATCCAATCCACAACAGTATCCTACTCCAGAATAGTTACCACTGCAACAACCTATCTTTGCTGCTCATTAGTCTCCCTATCACACACCACAATATCCTCCACAAAATCCCCCATATTTGCAAGCACCATTTGATCCATATCACATCTAGGGAACCAATACAATTGGAGTTAATAACCCTCCCCAAAAAATCAATCAGGAGTGGGAAGAAATGAAGAACTCTCTCAAGGAGCTAAAAGCAGGGACTGAGGCTAAAACATTCAAGTTCAAAGAGGTGTGTCCCTACCCATTTGATGGCATGCCAAGAAGTGGCTTACAATGAAAATTTCCTCATGTGTTTGTTTCTTAAGAGCTTGGGAGGAACCGCTCTTGAGTGGTTCTATAAAATCCCCTATGGCATAGTTTCTACATTTGCGAAACTATCAGAGAAATTTTTGACCCAATATGTGCATAACATTGAGAATGATCTATCCCTCTTAGACTTATGCAACTCCAAACAGAAAGGAGGGAAAATCTTGACAGACTATCTACAATGTTGGCAGGGACTCACTATGAGATTATCGTATCAACCTCCAAAAAAACATCTCACTATGATCTTCATCAATAATCTCCACCCCAAACTAGCCCATCACATGCGCATGAACTGCCTACAGACTTATCAAGAAATTTGAGGAAAAAGCATGGATCTTGAATGGGGTCTCATAGAAGACGGTGCCATCAAGCATTACAAAGGACCCTAGCCCGATAGAAATAACAATGATCGATCATGGTACTGGAACAAGAACAAGAACCTAGTCACCAACAGAGCCACTAACACCAAACATGTTCAGGTCATGGTAGCCGGTCCCAACGCACCTACTCAAACCTATTGGCAGATATTGTCTATGTACCAACAACCCACTCCAGCATACCATCAACCTACCTACCAACAAAACACATGCCCCTAGGTTACGGCTATTTTTCCCCCTTCTGGTACATCGTATCAACCTAACTACCAAGCTCTGGTAAACCAGACAATTGCCATATCAATCCCACATGGAAAACCAAATCCTCAAGCCCAGAATGCACCAAAATGCATGTTTACCCCCTTGGGCGAGCCCATAGATGTCATCTTCCATAGGATGGACAAGGCTAATCTAATCATGTACCCACAAACAAAACCATTTGATGAATCAATACCTAAGCCTAAGTGGTACAAAGACAATGAATACTATAACTACCATCGTGTTAAGGGATATGCTACCATCAAATGCATGAAGTTGAAACACTACATCGAAGACCTCATTGACCATGATGAGATCACAGTAGAATCTCTTGCCCAACCATCCCCAAATATAGGCATTCAAATCTACCAAAATGTGTTTCCTGAACACAACTCCGGCAAAGGACCAGCCAACCCTGCTCAGCCCTCCAACCAAGGGAAAGGCAAGCAAGGAGACAATATCGATAGAAAGGATTATACCAGTGCATAAATCAACTATGATAACCACATCAATTGCGTATCCTAGGTTAAGTCCTCTATCAATGTCATTCATATCAACGGCGCAGATAGCCAATGCACAGTAACCACTCGTCGAGGTAGAATATCAGTTGCAGGTGCTAGTACCACTCCATCCATTGGTACCCAATACAACCTATTGGAACACCTAGGAAATGCCCCCACCCAAATATCCATCCTGGATCTTCTCCACACCTCACTCATCCATCAAGAGATCCTCAATAAAGCCCTACAAGAATCACATGTCCCCAGCGACATCAACCCCATGAAGTTCCAAAACATTGTTGGCTACCTATCTATATCTTATGGGATTTCCTTCAAACCAATAGACATACCTTATAAAAAAATTGATCACAACCTTCCTCTCCGCATCGTTGTCATGGTTAAAGATTTTTCCATCAAGCGAGTCATGATAGATAATGGTTTGACCCTCAATCTTTGTACTTTAAATTTTATCAAATAGTTAGGGTAAACTGAAGCAAATATAATGAATGATGTCATCACCATCAAATCCTATGACAATCTAGAATGCACTTCTAAAGGTACAATCTCATTGCCCATCCAGTTGGGCCCTGCATTCCAAGATACAGTATATCATGTTGTTGATCTTGACCTCCCCTTCAATATCCTCCTTGGATGCCCATGGTTCCATTGTATGCAAGCTGTCCCATCCACTTACCATCAGTGCACTAAATTCCCACATAATGACATAGAAGTCACCCTCTGTGCAGAACCCAAACCCTTTGCATACTTCCATGTGTTGGAGGCCTCCTTCCCACAATCCAATCATTGTCTCGAGATTGACATTGGCACTTATGTCGCCACTTCTTCTCGAAACCATTTAGACCCAGAGACAATCCTCTCATGCAATATTTCCATGGTCAAGATCAACAACAAGGTTTGTCAAGAGTACAACCTATCTGATGCCTTCGTAGTGGGCACCTTGCCATCCGATCCACATACCCAAGGAATTCTAGACAAAAACACAACAAATCAAAATAAGTTGTAGCCACAACAGTTGAGCCCTACTACTTTCATCTCCCATGGCATTTTGAATGGCCAAGAGATGGCACCAAATATCAACCAGTGGCTTTATAAGTATCTTCCACCCCCAGACAAGGGTCTCCTTAATTACTTCAAAGTAAAATACCCTACAACCCACAAGCTAGTTACAGAAAAATGGAACTATCAGGGAGGCAGCTTGGGGTATGAAGAACGCGACATGAAAAATCCTATTGTACCCACCCAGCAAGAAAGGAATCAAGGCCTTGGTCTTGGCTTTGCCACAACTGGGGGCACCAATGAAAACAATGACACCTATTGCAATACCCTTGGTGAAATTATCATTGAGATCATAGATGCCCCGGAAGAGAAATTTGTAAGAGCTTACAATGATGTCCTCGATAATGAAACCTTCCTGGGAAATTCTTTCCTCTGCCAACTCATCACTAATTTCATTTATCTCCCCCTCCTACATCCCAAACTCATAGACTGGGACCAACCAAGCGTCGTACACATTGACGAGTTCCAAAGCAAGGACGTGCTCCTAAGATTAATGGGAGCAGTTGAATAGAATAATGACAGGGAAAGATTCAACCTATTTCTACAAATTGGATCCAAAGGCATACTTTGGGGAAGAGGGGGACTTCAGCCATAAAAGTGAAATAGAAAACAAAAATAAAAAAGAGAAAAATCGATCTCATAGTGAAAACCCCTCTGGGGCGCTATCTAATCGCAAAAAAGTAAAAACAAAGGGCATAATAGCTGGTGAAAACCTCTTTGAGATGCCAGAGGATGAAGACCCTCCTCTTCCTCTCATCCATGATTACAGACCTAAGAAATCATCTATCCTCATCGAAGAAACCAACCCTATCAACCTGGGCACCAAAGAAAATCCCAACATCACATACATTACAACATCACTAACATAAGAAGAATAAATAGCTCTCACTGCTCTTTTGCGGGAGTCTATAGACAAGTTTTCATGGTATTTTCTCACATGTTGGGATTATACCCTAACTTGGTGGTCCACCATCTAGTCGTGGATCCAAATGTCAAACCAGTAAAGCAGAAACTTCAGAAGATGCACCCCAAGGTAGCACTACTAATCAAAGTAGAGTTAGAGAAGCTATTCCAAGCTAAAACCATTCACACAATTGATTACTCCGAATGGAAATCCAACATGGTGCTTGTATCTAAACCTGATAAATCAATCAGAATATGTACAGACTTTTAGGATCTCAACAAGGCATGTCCCAAAGATGACTTCCCTTTGCCAAAAAATGACATGATAGTAGATCTCACAGTAGGTCATGAGATGTTGTTGCTCATGGATGACTTATCTGGGTATAATCAGATCCGCATTATAGAAGAAGATCAACACAAGACAATATTTACAACCCCCTGGGGCACCTTCTACTACAACATGATGCCATTTGGTTTAAAGAATGCAGGGGCAACATATTAGAGAGCCATGACAGTCATATTCCATGATATGATCCAAAAAATCCTCAAAGATTATGTGGATGATATCCTGTCCAAATCAAGTAAAAGAGAAGATCACCTAGATGTCTGGGAATGCATCTTTGATTGGCTTGGTCACTATGGCCTAATGCTCAACCCTAAGAAGTGTGTCTTTGGAGTCACATCAGGAAAGCTCCTGGGATTCAATGTATCATGTAGGGGCATATATATTGATCCTAAAAAGGTCAAGGCCATTATGGATATGCCTCCACCTAATATGCTCAGACAACTGCGTATCCTACAGGAAAAACTCCAAATAGTGTGATGCTTCATCTCATAGCTCCCCAATAAATGTCAGTTGTTCACACATCTCCTATGAAAATATAACAGCTTCAAATGGGATCCTCTCTGTCAGCGATGTTTCTAAAATGTCAAGGGATACTTGTAAAATCTGCCCATCTTAGTATCGCCTACACCAGGTAAGCCTCTCATTCTATACTTCTCTGCAAAAACCATGACATTGGGGGCACTCCTGACCTAGTTAGATGACAACAAAAAAGAGAGAGCCATATATTATATCAGCCGCACATTGATAGGCTATGAGATTAATAACACACCCATGGAGAAAGCATGCTTAGTTATGGTTTTTGCCACTCAGAAGCTTCCCCATCACATGCTTAGTCACACCGTCAAGCTCATCTCAAAGATAGACCCACTCAAATACCTACTCTCAAAGAAAAATCTCACAAGATGAATGGCTAAATGGGTTATGCTCCTGAGTGAATTTGATATCCAATATGTTGACAGAAAAGCAATCAAGGGGTAGGTTATTGTAGATCAGCTGGCAGACGCACCACTAGTCGATGCTTATTCTCTAGTCATGGATTTCCTCGATGAAAAATTATGCATGATAAAAGAACAACCATCATGGAAGCTCTACTTTGATAGATCTTACACAGCCCATGGTTCAAGTGTAGGCATACTATTTGTTACCCCACAAGGTGACTATATCCCCAAATCATTCAAACTGGGATTTCCCTGCACGAACAACATAGCAGAGTACAAGGCACTGGTTTTTGTGTTTATCATGGACATCCAATGGAACATAACTGACATACAGGTCTTTGGTGATTCTCAACTTATCATCAAGCAAGTCTTAGATGAATTCCAAACAAAAGACGACAAACTACTGCCTTACAAAGAAATGGTGGATAAAATGAAGGAGCACTTCCTCAACCTTTAGATCACACAAGTACCATGCCTACAAAACAAGTTTGATGATGCAATGGCTACTATCAGATCCCTCTTGGAAATTAAACATGACGCCATGCAATATGAATCCTTAGTCAAGCACCTTCATGTGCCCACATATGAGAACAATGAGGTTAATCGGGTATGTATCCTGGTTGGTCCCCAGTCCTCATGGTACAACTACATCTACACTTATCTAAAAAATGGTATCATATCCCCTAGTGGTACCCTAAATTTTGAGAATTTAGAAGTCCCAATCCATTATCAAGAAGCAAGTTTTTCCATACTAAAAAAATTAAAGGAAGGAAGCTTTATGACACAAATAAATAGAATTAACTAATCGAAGCCTTCAGAAAATGCTGAAATTTCAACCTGCTACAAAGATGATGCCGACAGAGGCTGAAGATGGTCGAATTTTAAAAATCTAAAACTGACCTAGTTTAGGAAATCAAATTTCCTATCTCCAGCATAAATCTTAGCTTTTCACGATGTGTTTTGGATTTTCGACCAAAGCCAAATCTGAAAGTTAGGTAGTTATTTTTTAGTTAGTTTATTATTTTTTCAAAATATTTTGTAATAAGGGTTGTGTCTTTTCAC
>MU224081.1:695445-720937 GCA_018584345.1 Thuja plicata
TCATACTCAATCTCATAAGGAAGACCATCATTTATTATCCCTCTTTCCTTAAGTTTTGACACCAAATCCACTTCAAATCTCTTGATACCAAACTCATTTGTATCATGCTAATGTAAAAGATTATTTTTAGACTTGGTGAAGATACTCTTACCTTCACATGCTGATTTTCATTCACCTCCACAAATGCTCTTATCTTCCCATGCTATACTTGGCTTACACAATGGATCATCATTCTCCAACATATCATTCTCTTTCGGGACATAGGTTTCAACATCCTCTTGATCCTCATAAGAGTGTAAAATATATACATCCTCTTCAGCATTCAAAACATTGTTAGTATCATTGCATCTAGGATCAAAATGAGAGAGTGTTTCTGATATAACTTTTTAAGGAAAAGATTCATTGAGAAATCCAGCATCATAAGTATTTGAAACATCATTCATTTCTACCATTCCTTGGACATATGTATTGCCATCTTCATTAGAAGTTTCTTCCGTATGCAACAAAGGATTATTAATCATACATCTATTCAAATCTGAATTCAAGACCTGATTAGAAACCAACGTAGAGGTATCAATACACCTACTTGGAGCTGCAAACTTTTCACAATACTCTTGTCCATTCTCAAATGTATTTTTCTGGCAAATCCCTCTAGAGAAATGGTTCTTTGTCAATCCATACTTGGCATTGTTTTCAATCTCTATTGATGTCCTAAATGCTTGATGCAAAGTCTTAGGTTCCTTATCTCTCAACCTATAACTCATCTTCTTTTCAAATGCATCAAAGTAAACCACAACACACACATGATCTTGAGGTCTATTTATTTCAGGTATTTCATGCAAAGCTCTTGCAAATTTGAAATTGAAATTAGGAACTAATTAATCTTCTTTAATCTTAAGATTCAACCAATCAGTAAATACATCGCTCAATTTCATTCTCTCACCAAATTGTTCCATGAAGGCAACATGTAATTCATCCCAAGAAGAAATTGAACAAGCTGGTAAAAAACAAAACCAGTCCCTAGCATCATCTTTCAAAGTTTGGACAAACAACTTCATGTATACATCTCCATACTTTATTTTAAAGTCACCCAATAAATCAATGAACATTTGAACATGATTACTTGCTGAAACAACTTGATCTCCACAAAATTTTGGCAAATAATCTCTGATTTCATGAGGCACATCATGTGGGAAATCTTTAATGCCATCAAAACACAATGGCTCATACCCCTTGGTATGAAAGGATTTTGAAAAACCCTTACTGGTCTGAACTTTAGATGAAAAAAAAATTGACATCTCACTAATTTTAACACACCTCTTTCCTAGTGTTGAAAACACTCAATAGAGGCAATTTGTTTAAATCACATAATTCTGATGAAAGAAAAACACATGAGAAGCAGAATACCTTTGTTGTTGTTGTTGTTGAGATACTCTTTCAGGGCAAGTAGAAGTAAACACACTCAAAAAACCATCTGATATTTTATCCTTTCTTGCCAAAACAAACTGACAAGGCTTCAAATCTACAAACAATATACTGTAAAATCTCTAAACTTTTACATGTATATCAATGCTACTAGGCTGCACAAGAATTCAGAATTGCCACCCACAAAGATGTGGGAAAAGATTCACAAGCTGGTTCAGAAATGGTAAATAAATGATTAGCTCCTATGAGCTTATAACCTTCACTTCTCCAGCAAATTATAATTTCTGGGGTATTTTGATTTGTAACTTTTAAAACCAGATATATTCTGAAAGTTTCAAAAAGATTTTGTAATCTCTATCCCCAGTAGAGTCATCATTTTGTTAGCATTTTTTCTTACAAAATCTGTATAAGCATCAATGCTTGACTCTATGACTCCCAACTTCTGATTCCAGCAAGTAAAAACACTAATTAATGAGGATTTGATCCTCCTACTTTGAGCTCCACAGAATCGGGCAAGTGTACCTCTTTAGACTCATTGCTTCGCAATGAAATCCTACAGTGGATTAGGGGTTCTTGCAATAATCTACTAATGCCTTTTGCTGCAACTGATGCAGAGCTTCGAATTCCAATCCATGATATTAACATAAGTAAACAATCATTGCAAAAAAATGGCAAATGTGATAATAAGGATATTCACCCTTCTTCTCTTCAAGTTTGAAACTCAGGCAGGCTAACCTATTAGATTCAATTCTCAAATGAATCACCAACAATGTCTATACTATTCAATACAGATTCTGGAAATTCATGCTCTTAAACAGGAAATGAAAAATGGTTTGATTTTAAATGATTAATGGTAAGGACTGCATAACCAGCAAAGACCAGTGCCTTATCTAGTGGGCACCATAGTCATACAAATGTACATCAACAGAAATTACCTAATGGAAACACAAATAGAATGCCTTACAATCTATATGCAGCTCAAATAGAATGCCTTACAGACTATCTTATCATTCCCATACTACTGTATCAAATCCTCATACAAATTCTCCTATGAAATCACTCATAAGATTGACTCCTTCCTTGAAGGAAACTCACAAGTAATTGCATAGTTACCTTGTAACCAGCATATTCAGAATGCCTTACAAACTAAACATACAAGAGCATCAACAAAATATAAAGAGACAACAATAATATGGAATAGGAACTGCACTGTGTTTTATTAAGATATTTATGCTTCAATACATCTGAATGACAAAAAACTTAGAAAATATGACCCTAGAATTAGAAAGCTGCCTTGCAACATTAATTTCACCATCCACTGTTACCATGGAGAAAACTCCAGATAGAGGAGAAAACGAAAAACCAATTCAGTCACCGACACTTGTCCTTCTCTTTCAAGAAAATATCTGCAACTTCTTCTTTCTCCAACTGCAAAAATCTGATTTGGTCTGGACTCAAATGGTTTGTAAAATTAGAATCCTCGTTCTGAGACCTTTCCAGTGATATATGATACTTCATATTTTGGATAAAAATTGCCCCCTAAACCATTAAAAAGACTTTCCCTTCCCGTGCATATTTCCTGAGTAATTTTGAAATATTTGTGCCTTTTTCAATAGTCAAACTATTGAATTGAAAATGATTTTATTTAAAAATATGCATATTTTACCTTTTATCCTTATTTCACCCATATTTAATCAGCTTGTGACAATTGTTAATCAGGCTTAATGGCTTAATGGTTAGATGTTGAGCACTTTACCATTAAGCCATTAAGTCAACCCTAGGATCTCTTTCAACTTGCATGATTTTTAAGCTTTCCTTTGTTGAGAAGAATTTATGCACATATTTCATTTTATTTCCTCTTTTATCTAGATTAAACCAGAATCTGCCACTTGTCAATCAGACTTAATGGCTTAATGGTTAAATGTCATGCATCTTCCTTTTAAGCCATAAGATCCACCATTAGATTCTTTTCAACTTGCAATTTATTTAACCCCTTCTTTTTTTAGATGAATTTAATTTTAATATTGCATATTAATACCTTTTCTCTCACACTGCACCAGATTGTGCCACTTGGCAATCTCCTATTGGCTATGTGTATCCACTAGACACCATGTCACCTACCCTATGCCACATGGCATCCTCTGATTGGCTACCTCTACACTTCTCTAGATTGCACCACGTGTCTACCCTACCACATGTCACAATCCCCTTAATGGCTTAATGATATCTTTCTTGCAACTTTATCATTAAGCAATTAAGTCATCCATTGATCTTGGTTGTCTCGAGATTCATGCCCAAACATGTAGTCTTTTTGCCAAATCACCTGCCATGTCACACTCGCAGGTCCCACCAAAATTGTGTGTTTTTCCTCCAGGAATGCTTCCCAATGCACCCACCACCTGCACGTGCATAGCCTTCTCTTTGTTCTTCATATCATCTATTGTGTGTTGTTGCATTTAAACATTTCAGTTTTCCTTTGTGGGGGCAATGTGGGATTAAACTCCTTTGGTTTTTTAAAGTCATTCTTATTTTTGCTCCAAAATAATGGGGCCCACCACGCACTTAACTATCTAGCCAAGAGGCCCACCAAATGGCCTCTTGGTTCTTTCTTCACATTATAATGTAAGTACTTTAGTATATAAATACTAAAATATTTCACAGCCCCATGCATGTGGGATAAATGTCTGTGTATTTTTTCAAGCTTTCTGAGACTTCCTCCAAGTACTGCTCACAAATTTCCATATCTTCTTGCTGGTTAAGACCTCCAATCTCTTCCATAGTGCTAGGTGTCCCTTCCTATGGATTCACTTTTGCAATTTTAACTTAAAATCTTTTAAAAACTTCTCCTCTCTTGTTAGGCGCAGCATGCTGTTTGCTGGTTTTGTCTTTGTTTTTCAAGCTTCTTGAAAGCTTCCAGCAGTTGCTGCTCATCTATGGCACTAGATCAATGATGTTAAAGACTTCCATAATGCTCCATGGAGCTGGGCACCCCTTCCTATGGATGCACATTTTCCATTTTTCTGCAATGATTGTTTACTTATGTTAATATCATGGATTGGCTTTCTAAGCTCTGCATCGGTTGCAACAAAAGACATTAGTAGATTATTGCAAGAACCCCTAATCCACTATAGGATTTCATTGTGAAGCAATGAGTATAAAGAGGTACACTCGCCCGATTTTTTGGAGCTTGAAGTAGAAGGAGGGTCAAATCCTCATTAATTAGTATTTTTACTTGCTGGAATCCAAAGTTGGGAGTCATATAGTCAAGCATTGATTCTTATACAGATTCTGCAAGAAAAAACACTAACACACTCATAATCCCATACTTCACTACAATTCCTCTTTCCCCCCTGTCATAACCTTGCACTTCACCCGCCCTTCTCCACGTCCAGACATAATGACTGCAATAACGTATTTCACCAAATCAGTTTTGTGACCAAATCTCCTTGTTCTTATTCTATTCATAGCTTTTGCCAGCGAATATCCAGTTTCACAAACAATCCAATTCTGGCCCATTAGGGTGTATCCTCCCTACATTGGCTTATCAAATCCTCCATCACACAATCTTGTTCATGGAAAGAACTTTGTACTGAATGACTGCTTGGTCATACAGACTTTTTGTTAATTTTATCTTTTAGTGTCAGTTGACACCTACTCATTACCACCCTAATCTTCTATATCTTGGTGTGTCATGACTGGTGACTATTGGTGCATGTGTCTTTTACAGTGTGATATGTTGTTGGTATCTTTTGCACATGTTGTTGATCACATCATTTGGATAAATGCTTGAATTCCTAGGTGCAAGGTCTAGTACATCTCTATCAAGTCATGCATCAATACTTGGAGGTAATAGGTCTCCCTTTGACCATCATCACATTGGTTCCCTCCTCTACATGATCTTTGTATATGCTCCTAAGCATTACCTCATTTGTCTCAGTGTCCAATCCACACAAAGGAACCATGTCATCTGTGTTTTCTAACACCTTATGCATACCTCCTCTTGTAATATCAAACTACGGTGTGCTCTCTAATATTGATACAAATGGATCCCCAAGGCCCGTTAGTTGCAATTAAATTCATCGATGCATTTACATTCATGCTTGCATTCTAGAAGGATTCTATTTATTCACTTCTCTCCTATCCTCCTCCATCTCATTGCGTCCTTTTTTGAGAAAATCCCACAATTCTTCCCTTGTTGCATTCTTTTCTCGAGGGGGCAAAACCCCATACCGTCGTCACTTCAGCATGACTCCTAGAATCCAACTTCTTTTGGGGCAACTTATTTTCTTGTCTTTGACACAACGCCACTTGCGGGGCTACATCAAACAAGGGCAAAATGTAGATGTCCAAAATATTAATTAAATTAATATTTCTTATTTATTCATCTAACTATTTAATTTAATCAATTAAATAGTTTCATCCTTAGTATTTACAAACAATCTAAATACTATCCTAATGTATTTTATTTAAATACATTTGCCTCACAAAATCCTTTTTTAATAAATTCATATTTATTAAAAATTCCCTCATATCAAATGCACTAGCGGAGTCAGATTTATAATGGCGAGAGCGGGTGAGAGCGGGTGATGGCGACCATGGCAAGATCAACAGCAATGGGGATTCTCCAGTGATGATCCCACTATCAATAAGCAAGATAGAAGGGGAAAGGAATCCTTTGGACATGGTGTGGATCATAGGGAATGATGTCCCTTCACAAGAAATAGGATGCAATGGTTTAACACGGGTGCACAACTCCCAGTAAGGCCGAGGAACGATGGATACAGACAGTATACCTCTGATATGCCCAGTTGGAAACGGAATGGTGGGATAAGGGAGAACTTCAGAAGGAATCCATGGCATCATGGGGTTTTGAGACCACCGCCAAATAATTTCAAATTCAAATAGATAGAAAATAAATTTTGGCGCCCAAAGATACAGGATCAAGATTCAAATCACACAACCCACCAAGTTATGAATCAAGACCTCAATAAAACAACAAGTATTTTTTATTACAAATGCACATATGCTTTATTAATAGCTAACCAGGAATGGATAGAATCAGTGGTCAAATTGCAAGAAAGGGATTTCTTTATGAAATGGCTAGGGCCCTGGCCAAGATCTAGAGATGGATTATAACTGGGGAAACAATTTTGAAATAAAAACCCTAATGAATGGATTCTTTATGATAATAACCCCATTAAAAGAGGATAAAGATTGAATTATTAAAGGAGGACCATATATGCTAGACAATAAGAGTATATATGTGTGTGCAAGGAGGCCTAATTTCAATCCCAAAGTGGAAAAAGTTAAAGAAGTGGAAATATGGCTAAAATTAAAAAATCTACCCTGGGAATACAAAGATGTGAACACAATAAAGAAAATCAGGGATTGTTTAGGAACTTTTGTAAGATATGAGGAATCTTTAGACAGGGAAGACTTCTTCTCTTTCTCTAAGATCCTAGTAAAAATCCAAGATTGCTATCAGATCCCAGAATTTATTGTCTTAGGATCATCCAAAGGAGAATGGAGACAACCTATTGAGGTGGAATGTGCAACTTAGGATATCAGCAATGCAGACAAGAAGGGAAAGGGCCTTGAGGTTAATAAAATTATAGATTGGATAATAGAAGTGGAAGAGAAAAGAGCATGATACCACTTATGGTCAATACCAAATGAAGAAGAAATGATCCTTAACCGAGAGGAAAGACAGATTAACTATGGAGATGATTATTGTGGAACTGATGTAAGAAAAGAAATACATAATGCTATAGTTGGCACCATTCTAGTTAAAGAATCACAACTAAGCCAGAGCTCTACCCAAGTAGTGATAGAAACACCATCCACTGTATGGAATGAAGAAACCTTACTAGCAGCTACAGAAATGCAGCTAAACAATAGGCAGTTTACCTCAGCAATCATTCCTGATTCAGTTGAGGAGCTGCAATACTCACCCAAAAAAATGATGGACAAAAATACAGACAGAGGAAGCAAACCATATTTTGGTTTAATAGCTGTGGGAAAAAGCACACATAGAGTGGCATGGGGTAGTGATGACAATGATAACCTAGCATTCTGTAAGGACATCCAAATTTCCCCAATAAGAAATCTGGAGAAATCAATGGATGATATGAGAGAACAGGGGGAAAATAGTTGGGAGTTAGGATCGGATTATGTATCACAAGAAGGCGGAGGAAATGAAGATCTGGGCCTCCTTGAACAAATGGACATAACAGAAGAAAGAACCATCATCCAGACACCTTCACAAGTGAAGAAACAAAATATTAGGGAGAAGAAGAAATAATGCAGGCCTAAATTGGTGCATATCAAATTGGCTTTAGCTGGTAATGCATCAGACCAGACAAAACTATTGAGATCAAGAAGAGGCTACACCTCTTCTTGGAAGTAATGAAACTCTTATCATGGAATTTTAGGGGCTGCAATGCCCCTAAAAAATGGCATTTGGTCAAGAGGTGCCTTGATCAAACCCAACCACATTTAGTGTTCTTACAGGAAACAAAGCTCAGTGGTGAAAGTATTTTGGATTTTTCAAGAAAATTTAACAGATGGGGATGCTCCTTTATAGAATCTGATGGGGCCTCTGGTGGATTGGGAATATTGTGGAAGGAGGAGGTTATGTCAGTAAATATAGTAGAAAAAAATACTTATTGACAGCTTATTAAGGTGTCTTCTTTCCAGTTGAACATGAATTTCTTTATTGTTTATATCTATGGACCATGCAATAAAACAAAGAAAAATCTCCTTTGGACCTCTCTAACAAGGGTTTGTAGTCAACTAAACGATGGACTAATGGTTCTGATTGGGGACTTTAACACAATACTATTCCCCCTCAAAAAATAGGAGGAAAGGGATGGATGAGCCAAAGTTAGAAAGATTTTGTGGACTTTGTAATGACAAATGAAATCCAAGACTTACAATTTAAAAATGGCATATTCACATGGACAAATAGAAGACAGGGTTTTTCTAATATAGCAGAGAAATTGGATAGATTTCTTTTGGAAGGAGATTGGATGGAAAAAAAGTGGATGTTTCAGGCAAAAATCATGTCGATCACAGGTTCAGATCATTTCCCGATATGTCTAAAAATAGCAGATGATGCAGCACCAGATAGAGCCCCATTCTATTTCGAGAAAATGTGGCTCTGAGAGAAAGGATTTCTTGAACTTATTGAACAATGGTGGATGAATGCTCCAAAAATAATGGGTAATGTGGCTTTCCTTTTCTTTAACAAACTTCAATATGCCAAATAATGTCTTAAAATATGGAATTGTGAAGTATTCAAAAACATTTTTGTGGAAAAATTTAGATTGGAAACTGAATTGATGGAATTAAATGAAGTAGTGATTGCAAAAGGTATGAACTCTAAGATATTTTGTAAGGAAAAGGAGTTGAAACTCTTATATAATGAGATCCTTAATAGAGAAGAAATATACTGGAGGTAGAAATCAAGGGAACTTTGGCTAAGGGAAGGCGACAGAAACACTAAATTCTTTCATAATTCACTAAAGGGAAGAAGAGTGTCAAATAAAATTTTATCTATAAAAGACACACAATGAAACATTTTGACATATTCAAATAATATTAATGAAGAGGTTGTTAATTTTTTCTCTGATATTTTTGCCAACAATCTAATGACTCTCAATAAGATACAGATTTTTTGAATATGATCCCAAAGGAAGTCTCAGATGCTCAAAATAAAATTCTTTATGGGGATATTACTGAAAAAGAAGTGAAAACAGCTTTATTCAGCCTTGGAAGTGATAAGGCCCCTGGACCAGATGGTTTCCCAGCCCTCTTCTTTCAAAAATCTTGGAATTTCATAGGAATATATTTATGGGTTGTGGTGGAGGACACTCGACAAAGAAGAACAATTTTCAAAGATTTTAATAACACCTTCCTATCCTTGATCCCAAAGAAAGGGAGAAAAGAGTCCTTTGAAGATTTTAGACCCATTTCTCTTTGCAATACCATCTATAAAGTGATTTCCAAAGTAATTGCAAATAGGCTGAAACTTGTATTACCCAATATCATTTCAGAAGAACAAAGTGGGTTTGCACCTGGAAGATCTATTTATGAAGGTATCATTTTTGTTCATGAAGAAATCCATTCTTTAAAAGTAGGGAAGAATGTAGGAATGATGATCAAAATTGACATTAAGAAAGCATATGAAAAAGTAAATTGATGCTTCCTTATGACTATTCTTAGAAGGTTTGGTTTTGATGATAAATGGTGTGAACAGATTCTTAGTTGCCTTTCTTCTCCACATTTTTCTATCCTGGTAAATGGCAGCCCTCAAGGTTTCTTTGAAACTCACACAGGGATAAGGCAAAGAGATCCTCTTTCTCCCTTCTTGTTCATTATCCTAGCTGAAGCTCTAGGAAGATCCATTAAATAGATAAGACTTTCAGGAGACTGGAAAGGTATTATAGTAGCAAGCGGTATTAAGGCTATTACACCTTTGCAGTTTGTTGATGACACATTTATGATGGGTGAAGCAATAGCCAGAGAGGCTAGAGTTATTAAATCCTTCTTAGAATCTTACAGTGTAGCATCCAGACAGTATATTAATTGGGATAAGTCATAAATATTGTTCTTCTATAACTCTACCCCTGTGAAAGAACATATATGTAGAATTCTAGAAATGAAAAGTGGAACCTTGCATAGTCGATATCTTGGCATCCCATTATTTGAAGGTTCATCCAAGGCTAACCTTTGGAAAGATTTAGTTGACAGATGTGTAAAGAGAATGGAAAGATAGAAAGGAAAATGGCTTACTTATGCAGGGTGCATTCTCATGTTGCAATCAGTCATATCAGCAATTCCTACTTTCTCAATGAGCTGCATGAAGATCCCAATTAAAGTTTTAAGATATATTGAGTAGAGAATGAGAAGATTCTTTTGGAATTGGGGTCAAGAAGAAGCAAAAATACCCTTAGTAGCATGGGACTCTATTTGTAAATCAAAAAATAAAGGTGGAGCAAGCTTATGTAATTGGCACATGATCAATAGAGCCTTAGGTGCAAAATTGGTGTGGGATATATACACCAAACCCTCACAACTTTGCGTAAAAATCCTACAGAATAAATATTTTGATTCTATGGAGGAAAGTCGTATTCTCATGGTGCAGAATCCTTAAAAAGGATCAGCAATATGGAATTTTATCCTTGATTGTAGACCAGTAATATGTGCTCATCTTTCATGGCAAATTGGGAATGGACAGATGGTTGCCTTCTGGGAAGACTCTTGGAAAGGCATGAAAATGTTGGTGGAAAAGGAAAACTTGCAAGATATAATGGTAGAAATGAAAGAGAGGTGGGGGGACAGAGTAATCAATTATATGTGCTTAAAGAATGGGCCTATGGGAGAACAATGGGTGTGGAAAGAGGTAGATTCTATTGGCCTTACGGAGACACAATAGAATACAATGAAGGATATTTTTGAAGATAGAACTCTAAATATATGTGAAACACCAAACAGTATAATATGGTGTGCAGCTAAAAGTGGAAAGTATTCAGCAAAGGTGGGTTATCAAGTAATAGAAAAGGAAAAGGAAAATGGGTAATGGCCCTATAAATTATGCTGGGATAAAAATTGTCTACAAAAAGTTGGGGCCTTTGCATGGTTAGTGATACAAAGAAAGATCTTAACAAGTGAGAGAAGGAAGAAATATGGCTTCATAGGACCAACAATGTGCCCGTTATGCAAAAATGCCACCGAAGATGTTGATCATCTTCTATTGCAATGTGAAATGGCACAAAGATGTTGGGATATGTTGAGATTTAAACTAAATATGATAGGACCGCTACCAAATAATCTAATTGATCTATTTAAATGTTGGTCGTGCAAATCTCACAAATCTACTTTATCAAAGATATGGATTATATGCCCATTAGTGGTTATCTAGTAGTTGTGGAAGGAACAGAATAGGAGGATTTTTCAGGAGGTGTTAGAAATAATTGAAAGAGTAATTCAAAGGATTAATAATATGATTGAAGAAGTGATGAGTGTTACGTTCAGCCAAGTGAACTCAAATAAAGGATTTACAGACTGGGACAGATTCATTTACAACTCATGGCCAAGCATAAAAATCAAATATAAGAATGACGGTATTAATCCCCTGAAGGCAAAAATAAATAGAAAGGGAGTAATATGAATACCACCAGACCCAGGGTGGATTAAAATAAATTTTGATGGATGTTCTAAAGTAAATCCAGTACTTTCAGGTGTTGGAGTTATAGCACGATATACAAATAGTAACACTATTGCAATAGTAGCAAAGAGGTTGCACAAGGGGACAAACAATATTGCACAAATTCAAGCAGCCTTGTTAGCAGTAAAGCTAGGGAAATTGCTAGGTGGAGATAAAATACACTTAGAAGGAGATTCAAAAATTATTGTAGAGGTAATAAAATTAAATCATACTCGTGATTGGAAAATCTTAAGGGTGCTTCGAGAAGTAAGTAACATATTACAGCAATATACTAATTACACTAGAATTCACACCCTCAGAGAAGGAAATAATGAGACTGATAAATTAGCATATTGGGCACTCACCTTTGCAAACCATGACCTCACAATGATGGATGATTTTAGAAACATCCACATTGATAATGATGTTTATAAATGGCGCACCATTTAATGATGATTGGGGAAGCCACTTACAAGTTTTACACAAAAATTAATGACGAGGAGCTCGAAATGTGTCAAAAACCTTGTGAAGGACGCTAATTAGATATCCATAGCAAGTGATGGGACAGGTGGTTATGATGGAATTTTCTCTTTCAAGAATAATGATTAAATGTGAAGAGCAGATGGAACTTGCCACACAAACGAGCGGATGGTCATTAAATTAAATGTGCTCCTCATGATAACATCCAACAAAAGTGAATTTAAAATTAACTTTGTTTATGCCTTAGCTTGATTGTGAGTTGTAGGTTTTTCTAGCTTCAGAGTTTCAGGTGTTTCTAGCTTTGATAAAAGGCACAGTGGAGATCATGGAAGCAAACTTTAGCCTAGACAAAAAGAAGTAGATGAAAGCTTTCAAAGGTCCAGCCAGCAATGAACGGGTTGAAGGTTTGCTAAAAATCAAAATGAAGGAAGTGGTGAATGCGGTGCTCACATTCGTTGGTGAGAATTTCCGAGAACGGAAGATGAAACGCCAGGTCAATCTAGATATAATCTTTGTTTCCATGGCCTGGGGCTTAGAAATTCGCACATCCAAAGAGGAAGTGGAGTGAATCACGCGTGCATTGTTTGATGAAGACATTTTGGGGGAACTGTCATCCATCCTAGAGTGGTCCATCCTAGGGATAGGTTCAGACATTTCAGAGTGCTTCGAGGAAGACAAAGATGGGAAGAGATTCAGCCTCATTCCTTTCCTAAGGTGGAGGGCCAATGCAGATAAACCATTAATGTATCAACGTCCGCAAGATGGCTAGGCCCAAGTGATAGTGGAGCTGGCTAGAGAGGAGGATAGAGCAAGGAATATATCCAATCTTTTTGCTCTACCGGTGCTAAGGAAGAAGAGAAATAATAGGGGAAGGAAAAGGGTAGCCCAGGAATAGGGAAAAAATGCTAGAAACAAAATCCATTTTCTGGGGGTGAATTTTTTTGAAAAATAGTAAGTAAAGGTAGTTTTTGGAAGGCACAGACGGCTGCGAGTAGGAAAATGCAACATGTTTTCAGCGGAACAATAGCCCACAAGTGTGGAGGATTTTGATGCACTTAGTAGCCTTTCCTACACTGATGAAGATATAGAATATATTATACTATATAAATGCATAAAGGATGACTATAAAATAGCTCTATGAAAGCCGAATGGGTAAATTCCCGACTGTAGATGTAGATTCATAGTGGTTATGGAATCTGGCCTTCCGATAATGAGAGTGACTGTAAAAATGTTAAAGGAAAATAGTTTGTAATACCTCTTTATTTCAATATAATATAAAACTTTACCGACCAAAAAAAAATTCCCTCATATCCCCAATTCTTCTAAAGTTTATTCAAATCCAATTTGAATTATAATCTAAACCCAACCTAGATACCTAATAATCCAATCTAGAGGCCTACCCTAAGCCTAATCTACTCCTACTATACACCCATCACCTCACTCTCTAAGCCTACTCCCCCACTTAATCACCCACTAATCCTACTTAGAAAGGTGATTCCTAACCTTTTAATTTCTAATTGAATTCTCACACATGTGTGAAAATTCTTCCCAAAAGGGTCGCCCATCCCTCTTAAGTGCTCTTACATCTTTGTCCCCCACTTGCAAATCTTGAGCCACTCAAACATTAAATGTTATGTTTGACCTTTGAATGGCCATCCCTTCCAAGCCCATGTGTCCCTTATGTGCCTCTTATGGGGATGCCACATAGGTGCCACCTCATCCAAGCCCTTCTCTTCCCTCCAAAAATCTATAAATAGAGGCATTCTCCCCTTGCATTTTCATCTCTCATTTATGCATTGTTATCATGTTGTTTTAACTCTAGAATCTCATAGTTTTCTTTCATGTTCTTATTTCTTTTATTAAAGCACATAGAAATCATATGATAGGATAAATTAGTGAATGAATCTTATTTTATTTATTGTCTTTCATCTCATTTCATAGTTTTAGATCATCTCCAAGGTGGATTTGAGACTAGTTTCTTCATACTAGTTCTTGAATTCCTCCTTCTCTTCCAATCTTGCATTCACATTTGCATTGTATTGGGGATCCTCATTCATTTGTGTTTGAGAGAGAACATCCACACTCCATATTTTGAGAAAATCAAACAAGTTAAATAGGGTGCTTACTAGTTTAATGCTTAATCTGGTGTTATTTAGTTTTCTTTTATTGTTTGCATGTTATTTCATGATTTCAATCAATTTTATGTGCTAACCCACTAAATTTTCATGTTTGATCTTTCTCCCAACAGGTTTTAGGCATTAAGAATTCCTCATATATCAATTTTGGATCTTATTATCAACAAAAAGGGTATACTTGGTGTTGTTATAGATGAACTTCACTTTACGATGAAGTGTTGAGGGAACAATGTGCATAACATGTAACTATGGTATTGTTACAAGCTAGGTTTTCTGTTGCACCAAACGATCGACCTGTTAATGCCCGATACAACCACTAGACTTATAGAAGACAAAGGAGGTTGTTAAACCATGTCACAAATCCTATAAGGGACATTGGTGCACTGCCAATAATCCCCCTCCCAACATCACTTTTCGTGGCCTATGAGATTTGAACCTGTGACCAAGCTTTGATACCACTTATTACAAGATAGGGTTGTCGTTGCACCAAAAGATCAAATTTTTAATGCCCGATACAACCACTAGACTTATACCTGAATTTATGATTGATGGAGTCCCAAAATGAGCTGTATCTGTGGATCTAAGACCCGAAGGTTGTAAACTAACTTCCTACCAAATTTGAGCTTCAATTGGCTAGGACATGTTTAGTTTAGCAATGTTCCTTGAGGTAAATGTTGAGTTTGGCGATGTGTCCCTGGTCTTTTCAGCAAAAAAATTTACAGATCTTGTGACTATACCTATTTTGCCCAAATCTGATCCAACAACTTTGTATCCTATTCTTCCACACAAAAAAATGGGGAAAAGGTTGGGAAAAGGGGTTTACCTTGGTCAAACCCCTATTTAGGAATCAACCTTGAAAATGAATTGAAATTGCATAATGAAATATGGAATAGAAACCAGATCTAAATTATAAATCACCTTGTACCTTGGTGATGCAATTCTTCTTTAGATGTGATAAAAAATGTTAATGTAATATATTGAACTCCACAAAACCCAAAAGAAAACCATAGATGTTGTAGTTTTCCACAATGCTTGATGAAGAAGGAGAAGAATTCTTTGAAGATCTTGAAGAGGCTCTTGAATATAATAGCTTTATCAATTGGTTTCCTCCTCTTTTATCCACCTCTTGTTTTTATTGTTATAAAATAATAGGAAAGAGGGGCGTTTATATAGATATTTCAAAGTAAAATTACCTTTAGGCCAACTTGGAAAAATGATGATGACCTATGGGGCTATCTTTGGGGAGTGTGAGACCATAAGACCCTACCCTTAAAATTTCAATAAAAAATATCGGGACATGTTGGGAAGCTCGACATGTACCTAAAAAAGTTGACATGTACCAAAAATGTCAACATTTACCCAACAAAATTTAGTAAATTTTTACTGAGAGAAATTTGATAGCTTCCAAGGCCCTGAAAGATAAACCACGCGTAGATATGAGATCAATAGATGTAGAAATCATGCCTCAAACTTTAAAATGAGGTAAGACCCATCTTAGAGTGAGGAGATGAAATAAATTGGTCAAAATCATTTAAGAGAGGACTCATAATATTAATTTAAACATTGATTTAAAATAATAAAGGTCCAATGATCATTAGGAGAATGTGAAATCAATGTGGGGACCCATATACACTAAATGGGGCTTAAATAAGCACCTAATTAAGGGTGCTTACTTTTTAGGAGGATACACTTCATACAACGGATTTGTGAAAGTCTAAAAACTATCCTTAGATTCACCTACCATATCCACTTGATGATAAATTAGGAATTCCTCTTTAGATTGAAATGTTATTTCACTCTAAAATATACCCATCCCATGTTGAGTTATAGGATCTCTACAAATGTAATAGCACTCTCTATATTGTCTGTGTATTTCAAATGCAACAATCGCTCTTGCATTTATATTGAGGATGAGGCAAGTAGAGACATGTCCCTTCATGGCACATGTCTATTCATTATTATATGATTAATATAAAGATGATTGATTATGTAACTATGCCTTTAGAGAGGCATTTCCTTTAAAGGACATGTATCTTCCCATTAATTATAATTTAATCAATCTTATAATGTTTCATCAATAAATTATTAATTTAGAATAATATAATAGATTAATATTGAATATTAAATTTCATATGATTAATAATAATATAATATATATACTATATTATTATTAATAAACATATATTATATTCATTCTAAATGATTATACGACTGAAGATACAAACATTAACACTCTCTCTTAGTTAGGGAGGATGATCAACCATAATGTGTAGTGGTCTCTCGTACCAACACTTATGACCCTCACCATAGCTACACAAAACATCAACACTGCCTCTTAGTCGGAAAGGATAAAATCCATCAAGATGAAAATCTCAATAAGTCCATTAATTTTGAAAGAGAGGAGATACCACCTTACTGTGATATCAGGAGATATGGTATATGCAGGAATATCAAGTCACATGATATTCGCCATAACTCAAAAAATATCCTATAGGTAATGTGCACATGTACCAACCTCAATAATACTTACCATGGGAACATTTATCATCTATCATGATCTTTATCATCCATCACAAGATGTCTATCTAAATAGAAGGTTGTGGTCTATTTAAGGAACTTAATCCACCATGCAAGATATCATCTATCATGATCTGCATCATCCATCATGCCTCAATTTTCTCTACGTGGCAAGAGCCATGTAGGTTCATGAACCTACCTAATCATGACTATTTGTTATGTGCTATAACTCTAACATTCCCTCTTAGCGAGGGAGGATATGCTTAATTACATAACTGGTGATCTGATTTTGAGAAACCTCAACATCGTTGGGCATCACAAATAGTGTTGAATAATTCTGATATCAGATTGAACCATTTTGAATAATTAATTTATATTCAATCCCACACTAGAATTATTAAGGTGTTTATCAACACATATGTCCTAGAAGGATGTTAGTTATCTAATTTCTGACACATTCTGAGACAATAGCTGAGTATAGTATATCAGATAACAATCTTGATCTTAGAGCCAACATAGTATCATGATCTTTGGCTCATTCCAGGACTAATGTAGTCCATCATGATTCACTTATTGTCATGATTTCTGGCACAGTCTGGGACAACAAGTTAATGTAGTCTATCATGACAATGGATCAAGAACTCAAGAAATTAACAACACAAGTAGCATCATAATTTTTGGCTCACTCTGGGAAAACAACTTAATGAATTCAATCATGATGCTTTTTTTATCACTAAGCTTCAATCTGAATGAAGCTACTTCCTTAAAACTCCCTCTTAGAAAAAGAGTATTGAATAACATCTTAGGAGTATAATTGTACTTATAATAGTTCTAAAATTCTCACAAGTAGAGTACATTAAAACTCTGAAAGATGTGAGTTATCTGACCTCTAACACTCTGGGATAATAACTAAATGAAGTCTATCAGCCAACAAGCTTGATCTTCTAGATAAAAATGAAGTCTCCACGATCGTAGGTAGCATAATCTTAAACACAGTTCATCTTGATGCATAAGTTATCATGATATCTAACACATTTCAGGACAACAATTTAATAAAGTCAGTCATGATAATAGATCAAGAATAACTATCTCAATATCATGAAATCTGACACAATCTGAGACAACCATTTACTAGAGTCAATCATGGTATGAGTGTTATTACAATCCCCGACTTAGTTTGGAACTAGATTTAGTGATAACCACAATAAATTTAGTATAAAGATATCTGACACATTCTGAGACAACAACTTAATGTAGTCAATCTTGATACATTCATTATCATGAATTTAGACACATTCTGATACAACTAGCTAGATTATTCTATCATGATAATAGGTCAAGCTATTTTTGAATTCATCACTGCACAATAGAAACCTTACACACATATGAAAGATCTTCACCTTTCATAACACACAAATGCAATATTGCCATAATTTTCACATTTAAATATTCATGAATATATATTAAATTCAATCTCATGAATTAAAATTACATCTTATTCGTACCAATTTTACCTCTGAAGTGTCAGACTCCCTCTGAATCTGATATCAATCTTATTTTCTTGCAAGAGCATCCTGGAAAATATCAAGAAAAATAGCTCTTATAGTACGTATAGAAATACAAATAAGAGAGAGACTACAATGAGTAGATAAATGTAATATTCAAGGATAATAAATACTTATCTATGCCTCAACATCCTTGATACAATTTGCTCCAATGAGGGTCCACATACATCAAATCATAAAACACCTTCTTAGATTATTTGAGAGACATCTCCCCTTTGAATCATCTCCCCACTAAGGATGGTTCAAATGGGAATGTAACATTGATTATTATTCCCCCCCCCCCACAATGTACAATTCCCACTCTTATATCGTTGAACAATTCTCATGTCTTCTTGTGAAATGAATTGATTGCTCCAAGAGAGTTCACACTCTATAATTAATGCTTTCTTTATAGAAAGAGACACCCTTCCTTGAATATGTTCTTCTTTTTTAATGCTTGACCATGATCATAAAAATTAACATATCTCTTTAATGAAATCCAATTTCAAGAATTTCACATAGACCCATACACATTATATCATAAATTTTGATTCCTACACTTTCTCTACAATCACGTTGGTGTGATTCTTCCAAATTTGTTTTTCCCCAACATATCCAAAATTCAGCAAAAGCCAACGGTGGTATTGTGAGATATGGTCCCTATATTGAGACTATATTTTCTGAGACAATCACACATTTACCATCAACAAACTTCTCTCTTACATTTGCATTTTGGCTCTAATACCATGTTGAGTTTTAAGATCACTGCAAATATAATAGTACTCTTTATATTGTCTGTGTATTTCAAATGCAGCAATCACTCTTGCATTTATATTTAGGATGAGGCAAAGAGAGACATGTCCCTTCATGGTACATGTCTATTCATTATTATATGATTAATATAATGATGATTGATTATGTAACTATGCCTTTAGAGAGGCATATCCTTTAAAGGACATGCCTCTTCCCATTAACTATAATTTAATCAATCTTATAATGTTTCATCAATTAATTATTAATTTAGAATAACATAATAGATTAATATTGAATATTAAATTTTATATGATTAATAATAATATAACATATATAATATATTATTATTAATCAACATATATTATATGTATTCTATATGATCATACGAATGAAGCTACAAACATTAACATCCCACACATCTGTATGTTTTCATGACTATAAAACTCTGACTTATAATCATCATAATCAATATAATCAATTTCACATACAATAGGTGTATAAAGAGATTCAACACTTCCATTATCATTATCAATATAGTTCTCTACGTCACCATCATACGCAAAATTTACAAGTGATTCCACATCTGATTTATTCAAATCATCATTTACATCATCATTCATGAGCATACAAGGTGAATTAACAGATTCACAATCTTTTTTAATAAGATTTTGAATATTAGTACATACATAATCAACCATACTTAGTTGATGTTCATCAGAGAAATAATGCACCATCTTGCATGCATCAGTATCCTTGCATTAGTCATTCAAATTAATACCATCACAAGGTTTCCCTTGACCCTTTGTTGATATAACCTCCTAACTATCTATGATATTCCTTGTCTTTGTTTGAATCAAATATTGGACATGAGCTATGGACTCTATATGTGTTGTATATTGTTTTATCAAGATTTTGAGGTTCAATCTAATTTTTACAAATGAATGACACTTAGATAGGGGAAGAAATCTCTAGTCCTTGTGGGCCATCTCCCTCAGGTGTATGCACAACAAGGGTTTTCCCATACACATGATTCTAAATGGGTATATAAGGTATTATTTCTAGTTGAAACACATTTACTCTGTATGTACCCAATTCGCCATTATATTGCTCAAATTTCACATTAGGAAGAACATTATAAGAAGATGTACAACTCAGGACAAAAAAATGACAATGATTTTGAAAATTACCTGCAACTGATGTCTGTCCTTGATCATCTCTACATTTAGATCTAGGAGAGTTATCCTTTCACATCTATACCTTCTCGTCATTTTGAGCTCAAATGTCCTTTGTAGATCTACCACCTCTTGAAAGACCGATGCAAATTTTGTGGATCTTCATCCCTCAACCTGCAACTCATCTTACCATCAAATACATTAAAGTAGATGAACAAAGCTAACTCATCACTAGGTCTCATTTTTTTAGGTATCTTCCTCAATGTCGTCATAAATCTATGGTTAAATGTTGGAACTAATTATCCTATATCATTGTGAATATCCATAAAATTAATGACAATCAGATTTTTAGAATTTTTCTCACCACATGCTCAATAAAGTTAGACTTGAGTCCTTCCCATGAGCCGATAGAATCATGAGACAAGTTAGATAACCAATCTCTAGCATCCTTTTCAAGGATTGTACAAACAACTTTATAATCACATTTTCAAATTCAACCTCATAATATTACATTAAATCATTAAAACTTTGGACATGTCTATCTCCTAACTCAGACTCTAAGCCACTAAACTTTGGTAATTTTTCTCTAACCTCAGGCATCATAACATTTGGGAATCCATAGATACAACTAAAATTTATGGCTCTATACCTTTCTACACCGAAACAAATCTGGGTACATGATTGAGGTTGATTATACATCATGGGTACACTTGGGAACATATTGGGATACACGTACTGAAACATTCTGATATGCTTTTATACTCATTTTACAAATAGAGACCTTACAATCTCATGAAACTCTACACATAACATCAATAGTAACCAAGATATCTTTGCATGCAACACCAAATCACATAACATAAAGAGCATCTCCTCAAATATGTTAACAGAGAAGTTCACCAACAAGATGCATACACAACACTTTGTAATTTTTTCCTTGGTTTAGTTTTTCCCTTCATCTAATAATGAACATTTCTTGTTAATAGAAAAATTAGGAGTACCTGAATTAACTTGCAGCATACATTTACTTTGTTTCATAATACACTCTTGTGAATCTAAAGCCTCTTTGTTTTCCTTATCAAGTTCTTTCAAGCCAGAGTCACCACCTCTTTGAGAGAGGAAAAACATTAAACAACTAAAATCCATTCGACAACCCTGATACATTTTGGGTCTTCTCTACGTAGAAAAGCCACACAAAACCCCTTCATATATGTTACAACAACACCTAATTTAGGCTTGAAAATCTTGAATCTGAAACAAAAAATTTGATATATCCCTCATAACTCCATTGATCGTTTCTTAATGGATAAACTCATAGGTTCCCACCGAAAATGCTCACTAGTTTTGAACCAGATAGGCCACACAAATGGATTATGATTTGACAAGTAATCTCAAAAATACTAGGACATGATTGGAATTTTTGTTTATCCCTATACCCGGTAGACTTGGAAAAAATCTACTTGACAAACACACTTCAAATCTAAAAATTCCTGGCAGCAACAATTAATTTCTCCAAATTTTCATTATGAACCTAATCTCTCTCTTTCTCTTCTTCTAATCCTTTAGTTACTCTTTTGTACTCAACATAACTAGTCTTATTTTTCCATTCTAATGAACCCAACTGAGAAATAATATCTTCTTATTCATTCTCAGGCCAATTCAAATCAACCTAAAGTACAAGAGCAAGATCATTACAAGGAAGAACCATCTTGTATCATATTGTATACAAAATATGATAGGAGAGAAAAATAATTGTAGAACTTTGCAACCAGGAAATCCTAAACCATTCGCATCAAACACCAATGTAAATCCCCAGTGGAGTCTCCATTTTGTTGGAGATTTTTCTTGCTACCTTTAATCCTGGGTAAAATTCACAAGGCTTAGATGGTGGGACTAAAATATTAGACAAGTTATCTAACCCTACTCACCAATTGAAGACAAGAAAATACAACATCAATAAGGTTAAAAACCTTCTTCACTTTGAGCTCCACTAACTAAGGAGGGTAATCCTACTTTAGGTCCAAAATATATTATAAAATAATTTTAAACAATAACTATACACCTATAAAAGTGGATAAATATCATATTTCATGTAGTGGGTGTTCCCATTTTACCATTTTAAAGTGTAATCCCATCAATAACTTTAAATATTACAAAGAATTGAACTATACTACTCCTACTGGAATAAAATAGTAAATTGATTTGGAATTTGACTAGTATCTGAGATAAACATAATAAACCTCATTATACAAGTGCCCAATCCCTAGTGCACAGAGTCAAGCTTCAGATCATAAGCACATTCATATAGCAAAGATTACTCCAATAAGTTAAACTTCAATATTCATGCCTTACACAAATAAATCCATTTGAACAACTAAAAAATTATACTTGCATATCCATTTTATTTACTCAATTTCATAGCAACAAGTATATTGTTGGTGCCCAAAAATGATGGATTCGCTTTTGGCCAACTGATAGGTATAATGGTGATGCACCACTTGATACCTCTGCAATTTTGGCTTAATCAAGCCAAGGCTGGTAGACCTAAATTAACCTTGAACAATCAAATTCACTATGTCGCACCACTGCATACACAAAACAAAGTTCCTCCAAATGTGGTGAATGATCCTTGGAGGAAAGTGTAGACACCCTAAAATGGACAAGCTTGCGACTTTACATTAAAAACACTAATTTTTGTCATCTATTTTCTTCTAAAATTCATTCCCCAAATCATCTAATCAAATTCCCAAAATTAATTAAATAATTAATTTTATTTAAAATAATTAGCTTTAATTGATTAATTACCATTAATTAATTAATTAAACTCAATTTCCTATCGTTTAAATTTAAATATTTAAACTTACCAATTAAATTCTTCCAATTAAATTAATTTCAATTAAATTAATTTAATTTCATCAAATAAAGCAATTCTTAATCAAAAAGAATTGAATTATCTCACATGTTGAAAATAAATGAATTAAATATTCATTTATCTTCAAAGAGATAACTCCAATCAGATCACATGGGTTACTCCACTCATCTCTCCAGTCCACATGGGTAACTTCACCCACCTCTTCAGCTCAAAAAGGTAACTCATAATTAGCTCTTCAGTCAACCAAACTCTATCTCATCTTCACCAAATGAAGAGGTGGAGTTTACTGATGGCTTCTCCAGTTCCTTTTAATCTCAACCATTCATCTCCCTATCTATGGGATTGATCTCAACCATTCATATCATCACTAATTCCTATATAATAAACCCTTCATAACCATTTGAAGGATCCAGGATTTCAAGCTCTCGTGTGCCATCAGTTTGGTTCTAGCATTCAAGCCATCTTGCGATCACACACCCGTTTCAATTAGCAAATTTTCGACACTTCTCAAGTCATAGACGCTGCCCCGCCAATACTGAGCATCAAGAACAACATTTTGGAAGGAGTAGAGAGAAACAATAGAAGCTTCAAGCATCGTGAAATTTGCATTTATTTGTTTTCCTTTCTCTTGCTTGTACATTTTATTGATTACGTTTCATTGTTATTCATTTTAGTGGTATTGTGTATTTTATTTATATCAATTGTGAAACCTTTGTTACTGACCCTTGCCTTTGGAAAGCTTGGGAAACCCACGGATCACGATCGAAGAGAGGCATACATTTTGGTGAACCCGACGTGAACACATAGCCTAAATATCTCTTGCCGATGAAGAACTAGATTGACCAACCACGGTTGTATGGTCATAAATTTAAAAATCTGACTTTTTTTCGACATTTGTATTATTTCGCAGTTGTTGGTATTTTACCGCAATCAAAAAAACTATGCCGCAATCGACTGGTTTAATACCGCAATTGATTACAGGCTTTCGCAGTATTATTCTGTCTATTTTTGTCTTCATTCTTTAGGTACTTTGCCACAATTGTCTAATCCATACCGTAATTGAACAAATTTTGTTGTAGTTGCCCAATCCATGCCGCAACCGACAGCATTTTGCCGCAGTTTCCAGTGCTTCACCACAATTGACAGAAGTTTACCGTAGTTGCCAGAAGTTTGCCGCAATCGCAGAAATATTGCAATATCAGATCCAAATATTCTGCCCATCTGTTTCTAATTTGACATTTTTTTGGTTTCTATGCAGGATTGGACCAAATCACCGAGGACAGAGAAGGGTAAGTTTTGGTAAGCGTCATTCGTTATTTCAAAGTTTCATATACTCTCATTTTTTGCAAATAATCCTTTTTGGTTCTAACTTGTTTAAACAAAGAAAACTAAAAGGAATTCATTTGTCGATTTGGGTTTAAAAAGAACAGTGCTTGCAAAACATATCACATCTCATATTTTGGATTTGGGCTTAAAATTGATGTGAGGATTAAAACTAAACAAAGGCAAAAAAAT
The DNA here is from genome assembly GCA_018584345.1 of Thuja plicata. Lineage (NCBI taxonomy): Eukaryota > Viridiplantae > Streptophyta > Pinopsida > Cupressales > Cupressaceae > Thuja > Thuja plicata. The sequence goes on from MU224081.1 coordinate 720,066, forward strand.
CTCTCAATTGGTGCATTAAAATTGAACAAGCAATCAACATCTACTTTTGGGCTTAAAATTGAACATTGGTGCGTGTATGATGGTGTAGCTTAGTTCACACTTTAAAACTTTGGAGCTTAATCTATTTACCTTGTGTCTTGAGTTTTGGGTGCACTTGCACAAACTTTTAGATTACAAACCTTTATTTTTTTTAGAAAGGCTTGTCCGAGGAATACGCTTCTTCCTCGGAGGACGGCCTTAAACCGGTAATCCTTCTGATCGGTATATAAACAAGGTGCGAACCAAAGTTCTGTCTTATCTAGCCAAGCTCGGGCAAGGTGTGTTGATAATAGTCTGGATTGGGTGAATATCCCTAAGGATCCAGCATGGTCAACTAGGCTCTTAAGTGAGTCACGCACGTACAAACTGATTGGAGAGACGCCACGGACCCTTACTACAACCTTGATTAATTAGAATCCCACCCATTTTACCTCCGAACAGATACCTTATTATAGTGCAAGGGGTATCAGGGGCACAACAATGAGCATGTTCTAATAAGCGACATACTAGCACAGTTGTTGCCCGCCGAAGAGGGATCCACACAACCCCGAATAAACCTTCACTTGGCAATCGAAGAAACCCAAGGAAGTGAGACATCGGACAAAAATTCCTTTGAAACTGACTCTAATGAGTATGAGTGGCAATCATTCCATGACTCTGAACCATCGATTCCTCATTCATTCCGTCAAGTTGACCTCATCATAAACCTAGCAGAACTGTTTGACCAACTGACCATCACCGAACAACCTTGTATAGACAAACAGGTCATCCATCAAACCTCAAGTGGTGCGTCCTCATCACAGTCCAACTTCGTAGGCACCCTATCGGCAATC
>MU224081.1:724934-736591 GCA_018584345.1 Thuja plicata
AACCATTTGAAGGATCCAGGATTTCAAGCTTACATGCGCCATTACTCTGTCAACATTCAAGCTATCTTGCGATCACACACACTTTGCAATTATCAAATTCTCGACGCTTCTCAAGTCATAGATGCTATCCAGCCAATACTGAGCATCAAGAACAGCGTTTCGGAAGGAGTAGAGAGAAACAATAGAATCTTCAAGCATCGAAGGGTTTGCATTCGTTTGTCTTCCTTTTTGTTGTTTGTACATTTTATTGCTCACATTTCTGTTATTCATTTAGTAGTCATTGCGTACTTGATTTGCATTCACTTGTGAACCTTGGCTACTAACCCCCGCCCTTGGAAAGCTGTGGGAAACTGGAGAGAGAGGCGTACAATACCTTTCGTGATCACAACAAGGGAAAAGCCTCCAGGTCTGGTGGACAAACAAAACAAGTTAACTATACATATGCCAACAGTGATAATGTTATCAATTACCTCAATCCTTCAGATAGCTATGTGGCTACAATCACTATCAAAGACCAAGGTAACAATTGTGCTATAACAACGCGTTGTGCCAGAGTCATCTTGCAAGGAGTACCATCCTCAACTACTACATCAGCCAATCTTATAGCAAACTAAGATCCACAAACAAGCATAGTGGACAAATTAAAGTGCACACCTGCCCAGATCTCCATGTTTGACCTATTGCACATATCTCTGCAGCATAAACTGGCACTTGACCAAGCACTTCAAAATGCAACTGTCCCAAGGGACATAACACCCAAGAGCTTCCAAACGATCGTCAACCATATAGCAGCTAACAAACATGCCACATTCACAGACCGTGATGTGCCACTGCATAAACCCTGCATAATGATCCTCTACACTTACTTGTCCAGGTCCACAAAAGTGCTATCCATAGGGTCCTTGTTGATGGTGGAGCTAGGTTAAACATTTGTACTCTAAAGTTAATCAAGCAACTGGGCTATTCAGAATCAAGCATTAATGTCACAAGGAGGATAAATATCAGAGCTTATGATGAAGAGGAAAGGTCCTCTAAGGGTATTATCATTCTACCTGTTCATATTGGTCCTGTGGTTAAAAACACACCCTTCCAAATCTTAGACCTTGAGTTGGGATACAACATGTTACTAGGGAGACCTTGGATACATGAAATGCAAGTTGTACCTTTGACATACCATCAATGCATTAAGTTCCCACACCAGGGAGAGGAGATCATCATAGAGGGAGATCCCAATCCCTTCCAATATTGTAATGCGGTCCAAATTAGCACTAATAACTAGGTACCTTCAAACCAAGATGCAAGCATCCCATCCTCTTCAGATTCAAATCCCAAAGATGTCACACGAGCAGCAGGAAAGATAGTCATTAAAAAAGATGCAAGCATCTCATCCTCTTCAGATTCAAATCTTAAAGATATCACACAAAAAGCAGGCAAGATATCCATCATGGATAAGGGCTATGGTGAATACATATATGAAGAAGCTTTTACCATCACGCACATGCCTTAAAGCCCAAGAACTCATGGCATGCCACAACCTATTATTGCAACAGAAACTCCACAGCCGGTTCTATTCATATGCCCAGCCACAACCTCTGTCCGATGGGGAGACATAGCGGAAGAAAATCATTTTGAACAAGACATGAATACCTGGTTATACCAAGATACCCCTGAGACAATCTGACCACCACTACCCTTGTCAAACTATGGTAATGGTTACACAATGATACAAAGATTTGGGTATGATGGTACAACTAGGCTGGGGGAAAGACAACAAGGCATATATGAATTGCCTCTCCCACCAACCTAGAGAAACACAATAGGTTTGGGCTATGGACAACAAAACACTAGTCTTGTGATCCAAGACATTCAAGTCAATCAAGAGCAAATAGCAGAGATGTACCAGGGGCACAACATAGAGCATGTCCTAATAAGCAATATATTAGCGTAGTTATTGCCCGCCGAAGAGGGAACCACACAATCCCAAATAAAACTACACATAGAAATCGATGATAACCAAGGAAGTGAGACATCAGATGAACGTTCTATTGAGACTAACTCCCATGAGTATGAGTGGAGATCCCTTCACGACTCTAAACTGTCAATCCCATATTTTTCCCCTCGGGCCGACATTATCATAAATCTAGCAGACCTATTTGACCAACTGACCATTACCAAACAACCCTACATAGACAAACATGTCATTTACCAAACCTTAAGTGGTGCATCCACATCAAAGTCAAATTTTGTAGGAACCATATTAGCGGTCCCTTTCAGTCAACCAGAGCCAAACAATCATGAAAGTGTCTATCTTGTACACCCTGAGCTTATAGAGTGGGATCAACAAGGACCACCTGATCTTCGAGAATGATGAGGTGATAGCTCATTTCATGGGAATGAGGGAAGGCATTCCATCAGGAGATCACAAGGCAGGATTCTCCATTAACCTAGACAGAGCAACATACTTCAGGGAGGAAGCTCCTCTTTCTAGTCCACAAAAGAATAAAAATCTAAAAGAAGACGTATCTTCTAGCAAAAACCTCACTAAGGAGCTAGAAGATGGAAAGAAATAACTCCTCCCCTTAACAGAGGAGAAATCAGCATTATTAGCAGAAGAAATAGAGGAAATCAACTTGGGGGATGACAAGAACCCAAAGAACATATACTTGGTGAAATCACTCACCCATGAGGAGAGAGAACAGTTCATCAGTTTCTTCAAGGAAAGAATGATCAATTTTTCATGGTCCTACTCAGATATGCTAGGATTAGATCCAGAGCTAGTGCTACACCATCTCCCATTGCTACCCAATGCCAAACATGTCAAGCAAAAACTGAGAAAGGTGAATCCCCACGTTGCATTGCTAGTCAAAGCCGAATTGAAAAAGCTCCTAGATGCTAAGTTCATCAGACCTATACCATATGCAGACTGGATATCTAATTTGGTACTAGTTACAAAGCATAGTGGTCAGATACAAATTTGCACAGACTTCAGGGATCTCAACATAGCATGTCCCAAGGATGACTTTCCTTTACCAAACATTGATATGATAGTAGACCTAACTGTCGGACATCAAATGCTATCACTCATGGATGGCTTTTCAGGTTACAATCAAATAAGAATCATGCCAAAGGACCAACACAAAATAGCTTTCACATGTCCTTGGGGAACATATTGTTGGAATGTCATGTCATTTGGTCTAAAGAATGCCAGAGCAACATATCAAAGGGCTATGATGACTATATTTCATGATCTCATCCACAAGATAATGGAAGACTATGTGGATGACATACTAACCAAATCTATACTTCAAAAGGATCATATACAGGTTTTGGGACCCATTTTTTATAGAATGCAAGAATTCAAAGTTTGTCTAAACCCAAAAAAGTGTGCATTCGGCGTCACAGCGGGAAAATTATTGGGGTTCATAGTATCACACAGAGGAATCGAAGTGGATCCAACAAAGGTCAAAGCAATATTGGACATGCCTCCACCATCAAACCTGAGACAACTAAGAGGGTTACAAGGAAGGATCCAATCGATCAGACGCTTCATTGCTCAACTAGTAGACAAGTGCCACCCATTCCAACATCTATTGCATAAAGACATCAAATTCGTATGGACAGAGCAATGCGAACAGGCATTTTAGATATTCAAAAACTACCTTCTTAAGTCTCCTATATTGGTACCACCAGTACAAGGTAGACCATTACTTCTATATATTTCAGCGATGGACTTAGCGTTAGGTGTACTCTTGGCATAACATGATGATGCAAGAAAAGAAAGGGTCATCTACTATCTAAGAAAGACTTTGGTTGGATATGAGCTAAACTATACACCAATTCAGAAGTCATGCTTGGCATTTGTTTTCACTTCCCAAAAGCTAAGAAACTATATGGTGAGTCACCAAACAAAATTGGTTGCACATATTGATCCTCTCAAGTACCTCCTAAGTAAAGCAGTGCTCACTGGATGACTGGAAAAGTGGGTAATGATCTTAAGCGAGTTTGACAATGAGTACATAGACAAAAAGGCCATCAAAGGACAAGTAATAACAGATCAAAAAGCAGAGGCACCAATTCAAGACCACCAACCTATTATATCTGACTTTCCTGATGAATCTATCATGACACTACAACCGGTGATCGAGGTATGAAAACTTTATTTTGATGGATCATGTATGAACCATGGTGCACGTGTAGGGATAGTTCTTATCACTCCAGATCATGATACAATCCCAAAGTCTTTCAGACTTAACTTCCCATCCACCAAAAACAAAGCGGAATATGAAGCACTGGTCATCGGTCTAAAGATAGCAATTCAATGGAGAATCAAGAACCTTAGAGTCTTTGGCGATTCACAGTTGGTCATCAGTCAAGTCAATAATGATTATATGACAAAAGATGAGAAACTCACACCATATAGAGCATAGATGGAACAACTGTGCACCAACTTCCATTACATTCTCTTTGAGCAAGTCCCACGAGCACAAAACAAAGCTGCAGATGTAATGGCTACCATAGCATCACTGATTGATATGCTAGGTAATGAAACAAAATTCCAATTTCTAGTGGAGCAACTCTTGGTACCATCACATCAGGCATCTATCACAGAATCAGCGTGTGTCCTTGTTGGTCCTGAGTCCCCATGGTACCAAGATGTCTATAGCTATATCCAAAATAATGTCTTACCTCCCAACTTGTCTAGGAACCAGAGAAAATCCCTCATCCGCCAAGCCTCTAGGTATACCATCCTCTCAACTACTCTATACAGATGAAGTCTAGATGGAACATTACTATGATGTCTCACTTCCATGGAATCCCAGAAAGCTTTGTACGAGGTAGATGAAGGAATTTGTGGAACCCACGGAGGTGGCAACAGCTTAGCTAAGAAGATAATCCGCATGGGTACTATTGGCCCACAATAGAGATAGATGCACACAAGCATGTTCAAAGGTATAGACAGTGTCAAATTCATGGAGACCTCATCCATGCATCAGCCGAGGAACTAAATCCTATCACATCACCATTGCCATTTTCAATGTGGGGATTTGACCTAGTGGGCAAAATTACACCTTCTTCAACAAATAGACACAAGTACATCATAGCAGAAATGGAGTACTTATCCAAGTGGGTGGAAGCAATTTCCCTCACTTACATCATTGGAAAGCAAATAGTGATGTTCATACTTAACCACATCATCTGTCGATACAGGATCCCCCAAAAATCGTGACAGATCATGGTACACCTTTCTAGAACAAAGATTTTGAAGACCTATGTGAAAATTTCCACATCAAACAAGGGTTCTCCTCATTTTACTACCCTCAAGGAAATGGCCAAGCCGAAGCTACAAACAAAATGATCCTAAAAATCCTGAAGAAAACAGTGAACGAATCAGGATGAGACTGGCATTTACAGCTTAGTCCCGCACTATGGGCATATAGAACTAGTGTGAGAGCACCTACAAGAGCCACTCCTTTCTCCCTAGTCTATGGATCAGAGGCGGTATTACCCCTCAAATTAGAAATCCCATCCCTGAGGATATCATTGAAGAACCTGGTTTCAGATGAAGACTATAGAGTAGCAAGGTTCAGTGAACTAGAGTTACTAGATGAAAGAAGGAAGCATGCCTTCGACCACTTAAAAGGCTATCAGAATCACCTTAGAAGGAATTATCATAAGAAGGTGAAGCCACAAATATTTGAGGTAGGAGACCTTGTCCTCATGGAAAATTAGAATAATCAAGCAGAGTGAGTCAAACCCGGAAAGTTTGAGCCTAACTGGCTAGAACCATTTGTTATTATCATCTCTACTCAGAGTTGGGCATTCATACTAGCAACACCCAAAGGAGATCAGCTCCCTAGCTACATCAATAGCATGCACCTGAAGAGGTTCTAACCCTAAAGGTCTCTATGGTTAAGGTATTTATCTACATATCCAGAAAATACCAAAAAAAAAATCAAAAAATATAAAAAGTTACCTTGGTGAAAACCTGGCAATCAAGCGCCTTGGCAACAACCAAAAAAAGAAAAAAAGAAAAAAAAGTAAAGAGAAAACAAAATTGCTCTCTCAGTGAAAAACTAGCAATCAGGCACTATTGAGTAGGTACCTTGGTGAAAACTTGGCAAACAGGCGCTAAGTGTTCAAATCCAGCTTCACCATCAATGAGCTCCAAAAGCTTGAGCACACTTCAAAATGTAAGACTGATTATCCCTGCTATATCTAGAAGCACAAAATCCCCTATGAGAACCAAGCACTTACCCATGGTTAAATACTGGTCCACCAGACTAGGGGGCGATTCCAAATGTCCTGAAAAAAATCCTAAAAAGATCAAAAAACCAAGAGAAAATAAATCTTCATCAAAAACATTCAAAATTTTGAAAATCCCAAAGCAATAAAACCAACTTGGTTATCAAGAGAGCAAGGGGAAAGCAAGCCCAGTCAATCAAATGTCACAATCATGAGCTTTGCGAATTAGCATTGGGCTCATCTGACACAGCTTTATCAATCTATCAATTCAATCAGCAGACAACAGGCGACCAAGCCAAAACTATCAATTGTCACAATCATGAGCTTTGCAAACAAGCATTGGGCACATCTAACACAGCTTGATCAGCTACCAACATGATCAGAGCCATCAAATCACTCCATACTATCACAATCATGAGCTTTGAGAACAAGCATTGGGCACATTTGACACAGCTTGATTAGCTGCCAACACGATCAAAGCAATCAAGACAATCAACCTATCCAAAGAGTCGAGCCAATCAAGAGAATCCAACTGCATTGAGGAACCATATAAAAATGTTGACTAGGTCAGTCAAGTCAGTCAGATGTAAGTCTATATTTTGCGGTTATGTTCTTACGCTACTACAGGATCCACCATGTCAGGAGAGTAGCTATGATAGAACATGACTTATTTTCTTTGATTGTTGTATGTTGAATGTTCACTTCGATTCCAGGGCCATGATGATTTAGGATAAATGTAGTAGGCACTGTCACTTATCTGGCAGGCGTGTGGTTCCATGATTTGAGCTTAACCCTGGGAAAGAATTGGACATTCCTTCTCTTTTATTTTTCTTGTTTGGTTTATAGAATCAAGAGCTCGCAACGCTATTCAGATGGACTCTAAGTGTTTTGGAGTTTTGTCTTTATTTCTATGGTCTTTCCCTTTATGTTGCAAACAAGAGCTCACGATGCTATCCAGATGGACTCTAGGGGTGTAGGCATTCTATCTTGTTTGCTTGGCTTTCCCTTTTTGGAAATCAAGAGATCACAGTGTTATCTAGATGGACTTTGGATGCATAGGAGTTCTATCTTGGCTTCCTTGTTTTATATTAATTCAGAGGACAAGCGGTATCCAGATGGTCAATATCTAGGTGCTTTTGGCTCTCTTTCTTTTCAAACAGGGAACATAGTTAAACCCAGATGGTCAATATTTGGGTGCACTAGGTTCTCTTTCTATTCAATCTCTCTACTCCTTCCGCTATCAAGAGGTCGTGGTGGTATCCAGGTGGTATGTGATATGGATCATTCGACGCTCTTTCAAAATACCAGAAAATACAAAAAAAAAAGATGCAATGATGATAAATATTGGAAACAGGGGCAACGACTTGGGACATTCATCCTTTCTATCAAATCATATCTATCCAAAAAATGCAAAAAGAACATATTTTCTATTACATCAATCTTAGAGAACATCTATTAAACTAACTTCTTTCTAACTAACACATGCATTACTCAGATATTTTGTGCATATTAGATTGCATTCATTCATTAAGTGCATTAGAAAAGTAAAAAACATGGTAGTTGCATACATGATAAATCATAAAAACACATGCATCCATAAGCATCTCATATAAACATACATTTCATATCTACCATCCTACATGAACATGTCAATAACAAAGGAAAAGTAAATAATCCATATACGAGTCTGCATAATAGAATCATATTGCATATAATCTCATCATATAAACCACCAAATCATGTAGAATCATACATATAGCAAAGTAAACCATTGAACATCACATCAAAAACACTAGTTGCATCTCATATAAATCAAAATATATGAGTACAATGAAGGGCCGCAAGTCTGATCAAAGAAGGTAATCAACATGTATATCAATAAATATCAGTGTGTCAGGATACAAAAAATGGTACTCCTCAAAGTATATACAATGGAATCACTACAAAAATGGTACATGGTACATGGTCAACAAGAGCTACCCCCACCCTTGCCAGGAGGTGGATGAGGGGGTGGCATATCAGAATCTGTCCTATGAGAGGACCCAGGAGCTCTAACACCACTGCTCTAAGAATTCTGGGCCCTGCTGGATCTCTACGAAGCTATGTAGCTAGGCACCCTCTGCGCTGCAGGAACTGCGCCCTCATAATGGCGTCTCCAATAATCAATCTCCCTCTGAGCATCTCACCCAGATCGGTAATACCTATCCAGAATATCTCTGATGAAAGAACGAACCTCAGAATGAGCCTGTCACTCTTGAGACTTGGCTGTTGTAACCCAAACCTCTAAGGTAGTAGCATGTGCATCAGATAACGCAAGTCAGGCCTAAAGGTCCTGAACCTGCTGGGAAAGGTACTCCACCTCCGATGGATCATCATGCATACCACCCATAGCAATGTCTATGTCTCCCTCCTCTACCCTATCTCCCAATCCCTCATCTCCTCTCCACCTGAGAACCCAAGAATCATCAACACTCTCTGAACTCTCCCCTGTGCTACTACCAATGCTGCCACTATCCCCAGAGGAACCTGTCTCTGCACTCTGCTCATCTAGAGCCTCCATGTCTATATCAGCAATCTCCATGTCTATTTCAGCAATCTACATGTCAACATCCTCAATAATAACTCTATCCTCATGTCTAGGAGCCAAAATTGTAGCTGTCTGCCTACGTACTCTCTGAACCAACTGAGGTGCCTCCTCCTCTATGGCCTCCTCATCCTCTAGAATAGCACCCAACCCAACTCTATGAGCACTAGTCTGACCCCCACTCTGGCCACCTCTAGTCTTAACCCAACCACCAGCACCCCCAGGACCAGGATCGTCACCTTCATCATCACCCCTACCCCGTCCTCCATCTCTCCCACCATCCCTCCCTCCCCTACCCCATCCACCACCTATCCCCGCATCCCTCCCTCCCTTGCCACCACCTCTCCCTCCATCACGGCCTCCCCTACCATGTCGTACCTATCGGGCCCTCCTCATAATAGTCTTGGGAACAGGACACGAGACATCTATCAATACAACCGGCCGATGTTGCAACCAATGGGCATCATACTATGGTGCAGTGCCTACAAAAGACAAATTCAACTATCAGTACCAGATGAGATAAAAATATAAGTATCAAAGCGAGATATGAGCAAGAATTAAGAGTAGAAAGGAAGTACATAAACAATCAGAAATAAGACAAACCTAGGTCTACAGTGGTAGAGCGCCAGGTCCATTCCACAGGAAGTAAACCTAAGAACTCAGTGCCAGCAGCATCAAGTGATACTACAGCACCCCAAATAGTAGAATCCCTCGACCTCCAAGCAAAATATGCATATGAATCAGATACATCCTACTGCTCCCCAAACTGGTGCAACACCCTGTCGGTGTTGTGAAAATCTATCATATGAACATGATCGATCACGCGACCAATCAAGTATCTCCACTAACAACAGAATGGTAAATGAATGTCCTCTCCATTCCAAATGGGACAATCTCTATATGGCCTCTATATGAAATAAGGGATCATATCTAGCTATTGTCGCCAATAAGACAAGTGACCCATATGGGTCTGTACAATGGCTCCATCATACATAAAGACATATAGCCTATCTACTGGAAGAGCACGGGCACCAACAGGACGACTTACAGCAATATGCTCCCATGCCCAGATCTATAAGAGGGTAGCACCGCAGCCGAGTGACTTACCATCAAGGTAAGGCGCATACAACATGTGAAAATGCATGTGGGCCAACATGCATGGACCCCAAGCAAAGACGGCATGGTCCCTAACCATGTTATGTAAGACACTACCAAAGCCGACAGAAAAACCACGCTGTCAATGATCGGGGCATAGAATCCCTTATATCAAACTACCCAGCAACGTGGACAGTCTATCAAGGCCTAACCTGAATCTAGACCAGGGAATGTCATAGTCACCAGCAAGCCTGAGCTGATCCTGGGGAAATCCAGAAAGCTTAGTCAATGCAACAACACCAGTGTGGGTGGAATACTCCATAAGCTCGCCCTGGATAGGAAGTTGGAGGATGCGATAAACATCCTCCAAAGTAATGGTACACTCCCCGATGGGTAGCCAAAAAGTGCACATCTCTGAATGCCATCGCTCTACAAGAGCGGAGATCAAACCCCTATTGGTCATGATCTCGAGCATATAACAAAGCCAGTACAAACCAAGATCACGAAGCACTGACCTCTCATCCTCGGTCAGCTCAAATTGATAAACGAGTCCCACCAGTCTGGACTCTTCACAGCACAAGATCTGCCCAGTGAACTGCACACAGATTAAAACCAAATAATTATCAGTTTCAGTCATCAAGGAAAGTAATAGAAGAAAAAAAAAAGCAGATATCAGACACAGACATTAGGCAAACAGTGCTAAAAAATCAATTGCGGTAATAAAGCATGGCAAATGTGGTACTTTTAAGCGATTTTGAAACACAACTAGCAAGTGCAACATACAAATTGCAATTGCGACATTTTACAAATACAAGTGCGGCACACTTATCAATTGTGGTATTTAACCGGCAATTGCGGCATTTAAACCGCACCTGATTGTGGCACACATGGAATTTTTCCAAAAAATTATGATTTTTAAAAGTAATTAATGAAAGCATTAATGATATGCAAAGAAAGAAAACTCACCGGACGTCTAGAGCCAACTGGTCTGCGGTAGGTCCAGACTCGGTTAGAGATGTGAATAATGCCAGGAAGGCCAGTCATCGCTCAAAAATAGGAGAAAAGAAGGAAGAAATCAGAAAGTAAACTCACCAAGATATTAGAGCTCCAAGGTCGCAATGTGAAAAATGAATGGCTCTCTTCACTACTTATAGGGGTTCCGAAAAACCCTAATTTCACTAGGAGCTCCAAAAATTCTTTTCAGTCCCCGAAAACTTTGTCGGTCAATTACAGGGGCATATTAAAGTGTTTTTCAAATTTATCAGCTACCCAATTCTAGAAATTACAATTTCAACAAATCAACGCTCGTCTCATGAATTTTTGCTCAAATTTGTTGAGGGGGCATAAATACACCTACTACTACTGGGACAAGCTGGGGAAAAATCAAAGAATCTTTGACACACTGCGACAAGTCACAACGCATCAAAGAGGGGAAAATGTAGACACCCTAAAATGGACAGGCTTGTGACTTTACATTAAAAACACTAATTTTCATCTATTAATTAATAGTTTTTTAATCATTAATTAATCATCTATTTTCTTCTAAAATTCAATCCCCAAATCATCTAATCAAATTCCCAAAATTAATTAAATAATTAATTTTATTTAAAATAATTAGCTTTAATTGATTAATTACCATTAATTAATTAATTAAACTCAATTTCCTATAGTTTAAATTTAAATATTTAAACTTACTAATTAAATTCTTCCAATTAAATTAATTTAATTTCATCAA
>MU224081.1:737121-756014 GCA_018584345.1 Thuja plicata
GAGAGAAACAATAGAAGCTTCAAGCATCGTGGGGTTTGTATTTATTTGTTTTCCTTTCTCTTGCTTGTACATTTTATTGATTACATTTCATTGTTATTCATTTTAGTGGTATTGTGTATTTGATTTATATCAATTGTGAAACCTTTGCTACTGACCCTTGCCTTTGGAAAGCTTGGGAAACCCACAGATCACAAGAAAAAGAGGCGTACAGAAAGCAACAAATCTCCTGATAATCTCTACTCTATAAAGCTTGACTAAAATGGATTATACTAAGGACTGAAAAGTAATGCTTTTGAAATAATGATTAAATAATCTACAAACTTCAAAGTATGAACCAAATGACAATTTCCAAATAATGATTAGATCAGTGCCTTCTAAATACATGGGCTATAGAGTCAGAAAATTCTCAGTCCTACGTACAATCGGAGACAATTTTAAAAGCTTGCTTTTAATAAAGCGAGAGTATCACTTCACAGGCTTCCACTTGACTTATAATTCACATCAATCTATATAGCTAATCTTATCGAATTTAACTCAAATTAAGAGACCGATAAAAACAAGAGAAGATACGGAGATCTTTCAATTGATATTTAAACTATATATATTAATTTTGAATTATGATACTCAGGGAATTTAACACATTGAAACACTCTATAAAATAGAATATCCGAAAGACTAATTGAAAATATATAACTTATAACCACAAATAAAAAGAAGAGCACTTATCTTTATTAATGTTGAAAAAATAGTACATCAGAGTCCATGTTGTAGATGTGACCAAATTCTATGCTATTAAAATATGTATTGTCTTGTCTTGTCTCTTTACATTATGTATATATGTGTTTGAGTGGCTTTCACACCTCTTTAGGGTGAAAAGACATAACCCTTATTATAAATTATTTTGAAAAAACAATAAACTAACTAAAAAATAATTACCTAACTTTTGGATTTGGCTTTGGCCGAAAATACAAAACACCTCGTGAAAATCTAATATTTCTGCTGGAGATAGGAAATTTGATTTCCTACACTGGGTCATTTTTATATTTTTAAAACTCGGCCATCTTCAACCTCTATTGGCATAATCTTTGTAGCAAGTCAAAATTCTAGCATTTTCTAAAGGCTTTGATTAGTTAGTTCTATTTATTTGTGTCATAAAGCTTCCTTCCTTTGATTTTTTTAGTATGGAGAAACTTGCTTCTTGATAACTATTGGGACTTCTAAATTGTCAAAAATTTAGGGTACCAACAGTGGCTCTTTTTGGAGATGTATGCTCCCTATGAATATAGCGAGATTCCAGCTATCTCTGGAGAAGCAGACCAAGTATCCACACTTAATCTGATGCAAAGTGAAATTGGATGGTCCCAGGCCCCCAAAAAATGAACACTGCTTCGTTCCTCTATCAAACACATAATTCTAATCATGTAATACTTTGGATCTCTCTAATACGATGCCACCATTCTCATGGACAATATTCATTTCTTTATTAACACGCTTTGACCTTTTTTTACCCTTAGAAAAGTCAGCAGGTGCACTGTAGTCCTTGATAAATAGAAGATCCCCATGCATTTGATCAACCCTACAAGTAACTAGATTAAGCTCTTCTGCATGGATGCCTTTACGTACATAATCTTCCCTATACTCAAGATGTTGTTTCTCTTCACAAAAAGGATTTGGAGATAACTCACATTTAGGAACTTCATTCTTATCAAGAATTTGATCAGATAGGATACTCGGATAATTTTCAGAACTAATATTCAACACATTCTCCTCATTATGTATGTTTGATTCCATCTCATCTTCACATGTTTGATATAACTTCTACTCATAGGATGAAACAATGCATGTCTCACTTTCTTAATACACTTCCCCATACATATTTAGAGTTTCATCATCTTCAAAATGATCACTAGGCCCACTGTCTTTATCATGATGTTGATGAACGTGATTGCCTAGAAAATATTCTTCAAATAATGGATTCAAGGATGTAGAGAACTCGAGCATATCTCCATGAGAGCTTTCATCTGAAACTTATTCATGTTCATATGTTGTTTGATGTTCTATTTCATCTCTATTATTTGATTCTTGAAATTTTGCATCTTCTTCATCTAGTACCCCCTGAGTATGTATTGATCCATCAACTTGCTTATCATGGTGCATTGAGAAAAAAATTGACCACTCTTCTCAACATATTTTTGATATTCCATGTCTAGTAAATATGAGATTTCTTCTGTACTAAGAAGATCTTTTTCCTCACCATCATGGTCATTGATACCTATTTCCATGAAAATATCACTATGTACAAATTATTCTTCAATCTGATCCAAATTTTTCTCCTCTATATCATCACATGTATTATTATGGTTCTCATGAATGGATGCTTCTTTATCTTCTGTATGACTAGTGCACTCATCTTCCTCACCAAGAGTATCTTCAAGCACAAGGCCTCGTTCCATCTAAGCATAAGCCTCCCCTTTTATGTCTTTATCATCTTCTTCTAATATATGCACAAGGAGCTTTACAGAAGGATCATCTGATGTGATTTCCAATTTTTTGACCTTTCTGGTGATTTATTTTTGTGAAGGCATAATGTTTGAAGTTATTTCTCAAAGAATTTTCACCATTCTTATCTGGAAATGTGCAGAAGACTCCCCTTCAAATCTCTTCAAGCTAAAAAATGCATCTAAAGGAGACATGTAAGAGTCCTCTTCCATATTGTGATCCTGAATCTCATCCTATTCATAATGCATGTCATCTTCACTTGCATCATGAAACGTATCAAGAAACCATTGCTCAAACTCTCTCCACGATGAGATAATTTGTTCAGGTGTCATACTAAAAAGAAAACCTACATGATTTGTCAATGATCTTACAAATAGTTTCATAATCACATCTTCTGCATAGATATGACAATCTAAAAAAAAATTATAAAATGTCTGCAAATGCTCCATTGGTGATTCTGATCCATCTCCACAAAATTTTGGAACATATTTTTTTAGTTTAAGAGGAAAATATTTTTGACCACCAGGGATGTTATCAAAACTCAATGGTCTATATACTTCAATAATAAATTTTGGTCTTGGGTCACAAAAGTTTGATACTTTATGTGAATATGTATTCTGGTACATACTAAATATCTGAATTTGTAGTAACTTCTTTCTTTATACATTAGGTTCTTTTCAATAGATTTGCCACCTCTTTAAAGAGGAAAATTTTACTTATCTCCTTCTAGGTCTTATCCCTCAGTAGATTCACTAACTAAAATTTTTTGTTAAATAGAGTCACCACCTTCTTGCCAGAAGGAAAAAACTTATTGTCTTTTGAGTTCTTATCTCCAGTAGAATCTTAATTATATCACCAGAGCTTCGAGGTAATCTTCAAAATTTTCTTTCATAGACAACCTCCCCAGTAGAGTCACCAATTTTTTGGTGCCAGAAAATGATGGATTCACTTTTGGCCAACTGATAGGTATAATGGTGATGCACCACTTGGTACCTCTGCAATTTTGGCTTAATCAATCCAAGGCTGGTAGGCCTAAATTAACCTTGAACAATCAAATTCACTATGTCACACCACTGCGTACACAAAACAAAGTTCCTCCAAAGGTGGTGAATGATCCTTGGAGGAAAGAAACAAATCTCCTGATAATCTGTACTCTATAAAGCTTGACTAAAATGGATTATACTAAGGACTGAAAAGTAATGCTTTTGAAATAATGATTAAATAATCTACAAACTACAAAGTATGAACCAGATGACAATTTCCAAATAATGATTAGATAAGTGCCTTCTAAATACTTGGGCTATAGAGTTAGAAAATTCTCAATCCTACGTACAATCGGAGACAGTTTTAAAAAATTGCTTTTAATAAAGCGAGACTATCACTTTACAGGCTTCCACTTAACTTATAATTCAGATCAATCTATATAGCTAATCTTATCAAATTTAACTCAAATTAAGAGACTGATAAAAACAAGAGAAGATACGCAGATCTTTCAATTGATATTTAAACTATATATATATTAATTTTGAATTATGATACTCAGAGAATTTAACACAATGAAACACTCTAAAAAATACAATATCTAAAAGACTAATTAAAAATATATAACTTATAACCACAAATAAAAAGAAGAGCACTTATCTTTATTAATGTTGAAAAAATAGTACATCAGAGTTCATGTTGTAGTTGTGATCAAATTCTATCCTATTAAAATATGTATTGTCTTGTTTTGTCTCTTTACATTATGTATATATATGTGTTTGAGTGGCTTTCACACCTCTTTAGGGTGAAAAGACATAACCCTTATTATAAATTATTTTGAAAAAATACTAAACTAACTAAAAAATAACTACCTAACTTTCAGATTTGGCTTTGGCCGAAAATCCAAAACACCTTGTGAAAACCTAATATTTCTGCTGGAGATAGGATGATTTATCTAACTGGGTCATTATTATATTTTTAAAACTTGACCATCTTTAGCCTCTATCGGCATCATCTTTGTAGCAAGTCGAAATTCCAACATTTTCTGAAGGCTTTGATTAGTTAGTTCTATTTATTTGTGTCATAAAGCTTCCTTCCTTTGATTTTTTTAGTATGGAGAAACTTGCTTCTTGATAACTATTGGGACTTCAAAATTCTCAAAATTTAGGGTACCAACATATACAACATTTAATTCTTCCCTTGGAAGAAATCCATACACAAATCACATAGTTGCAAAGAAAATCTGCAAATGATAAATTGAAAATGTCATTAATATTTCAACTTAATATGAAAATTGAGTACACAATTTGGAGATAATTCTATAATTCCCTTCATTATTTCATGAAAACTAACTGAAACTAATACATGAACACGCATACTTTCTAAAACTAAACTCTATTCCTATGCTTTTACACTTCGCTACCTTTACATTTCTTTTGAATTAAAAACTCAGAACCCTTAGACATGACCATGCTATTCCTTTTTCTGGAATGTAACAAGCTACATGTCATTTACTAAATTTTCAATCCTAACTGTCATTAGTTTATTACAAGAGATATTATTCCAACAAATTGTATTGTCACTATTTTTGTCATGATGAGAAATCGCTCAGATGGTATTAAGGGAGTGTTTGTGCCAAGCTGGGGAGTGCTTCTATAAATTCAACTAGGTATGTGATTCGTGCCAATATTGACCATGGGTGGTAATTGATGCAAATAATTTTAGGATGTAAAATTCTCATAATTTCCCCTCTTACAGGAGATCTTTGAGACTTTTGTTTAAAGGGGAATGGACAACTCAAAACCCACATCTTTTGTGCTCTCACCCATGTCCAAATCTGAATCCCCCTCACTAAAATGAATCAAAGTGGTAGCCAAAGAGATTGGAATTATTTGAAAACTACAAGAAAAAAATGTAGCAGGACTTGAGGATTTTAATACCCCCTTACCTACAAATGTGACTTTAATACCCCTCTATCTACAAGATGGAAAATCAAATTATTCAATCCCTTGGTCTTCATATACTTATTGCAACATAACTCATCCCCAAAATGTGAATTTAATACCCCTCTACCTACTGGAGTTCATCTAATATCCTCAAAAACTTCATCTTCAACTAGCTCAAACAAATAAATAATTTCTCATTAATGCAAATAGTTACCCCTAGAGGATAATTTATATCCTCAAAAATTTGAGATACAACACTTATTAAATTGATAAATGGTGGTAGCTACTCATCAATCCTGCATAATTCTCATCACATACTCAAGCTGACAAGACCTTCTTGTATAGAAATAGATAAGGGATAAATCTTCCATTTCTAAGAACTTTGATACTCTATACTTAATTCATCATCTATGAGATCTCTCACACTGGCATCTTCTTGGTAGTAACAAATCTACTGAGATAATCAAAAAGTTTTGATGGTGATTTTAATAATTTCATGGCCTACATTGATTGTTTGACCTTTGTGACCATAAAATAATACATCACACAAACCATCTGATCCCATCAATCACCCCTACACCTTCCTATTGCAACATAAAATTATCCTGACCAATTTTACCTGGAACACATTTTGTGTATGTGGCGCCACATGACAACTGACCATTTTCTCAAATTACTCAACCTAGTCCACATAGGATGTTGTAATTGAAAACAAAATACCCCTCATCCTCTAGTTGACAAGACACGTGTCAATAAGTCAAAAATTTGCAAGCCACAAAAAAACCCAACTATGATAGAAGATAAGTTGAAAACAACATTTATTGTCACTTTAAAAAATCTATCACCAAGTTGCTGCCTCGAACCCGTTCAATCTCCATTTCCTATGAAGTAGCTAGATCAGTCCCCTAAAATAGTTTCCAAAATCTTGCACAATCAAATAATTAGACATGATCATTGATCTCCATTTACAACTAATATGATGTTTCATTTATTATCTTCTTTATTTCTTTCTCTTTTTACTTTCCTAAGATACATGTGTCACCTAATCACAACTTCGTAAGTATTCCAAAGCTTTTCCATTAACCGCTACAAAGAAGGGAAAACCATTTCATGTTACCCTTGCAGGTTAATTTTAGGTTCACAACCTTTTTCTTTAAATGCATCTTGGAATTTTGAAGCAATGAGATCAACTTGTAGGTACATGCATACAAATCATGCAACTTCATAGGCATCAAACATGTGTACCTTTTAATCCAGTTACACGATTGTATGACATCTTTCATTATGTTTCTTTGTCTTCTATCATATCAAGAGATATGTATCACAACCACACAGATCCACAAGAACCTCCTACTTAGTCATCAACTCTCTATGATCATAAGGATGCATGACACCTATTATTTTTATCTATCATTGGGACACATGTCACTTTGTCACAACTTCACAAGTAAAAATTTGAGACCCATACAATAGTTTGCAAATCTTTGAACAACCATGGTATAAATAGTTCTCATCCAATCATGGATTCACAAGGAAAACTAGTGGTCATTGATAACTGCTACGAAGCAGTGAAAATAGTTTTAATCAATTATTTACATGTCAATCTCATTCTCTGAAAGAATACACATGGAAGCACATTGTGTCTTCAAAACCTCAATCATGTTGACATCACCTTACCTTATGATCTCTTTATGTGGGTCATCTGTGACACATGGCATCATCTTTCCACTCCGTAGGAAAATCCTTCTCTCTCCTCAATAGGTTGTGAAGATGTGGAAACTATTTGTTGCAACCACTGACAAACCATTCAACACTTTGCAACTACCAATGCTTAAATTTTTAAACTGCCATGAAGCAATGATAAATCATTTCATTAACTATGAGTGACCGCTCGCTACTTCACAACCAGTAGAGGTTAATGACCCTAACCGTTGTGAAGTAGTGACAAAAATTAATTTTAACTACTAGTATTTATTTGTGACTTTGAAAAACTGAAGGCTGTCATGACAAAACTATATAAAAGTTGCAGACACACTCTGATTGGACATCGATTTGCACATGCATAAACATATGACTTAAAGAGGTTTGTTCAATGGAACTTAGGGAAAATGAGATCAAAACATTTCAAGACCCTTAGGAAAATTAACGCTTAAGGAATTTATAGGGTCCACCGGTCTAACCGGTAATACATAAAAGGCGACGGTAATTTTCATGACCAGGATGACATGAAATGCAAGACTTAAAGCATGAAAATGGGTTGAACAATCAACAAAGGATTAGAACACACCGACAAAACTAGAACCAAATGAATAACTAAATTCAAATCTTCAAACCTTGGCCAGTAAAATACATATTAAAGCATGAAGACAATTTTAAAAGAATATGTATTTTGTAGGTCCAATACACTTATTGCACATTTGTGAATTCACAAGATGAGTTCACATTTTGTGAATGTCTCTGCGTTGTTCACACATCCTAGGTCGACTAGGTCATGTGGCTACGAATTTGAATAGGTGATGACAAGGTTAGATGGAGGCTAATGTAGAATTTATTATTTCAACTAAGGGGCATCATGAAATGGTAAATCACACCAGGGTATACATTTACAGTATTACACCATGCTTCCACATTTTGGATACATGTCTACTTGAGAACTTTAGGAATAATATTTATAAAAAAAATCCATCCTTTATCGATAATACATGTTAAAAATAGCCCTTCCACTATGCTTTCATGGATATCCATACCTTATTCCAAATCTCCCATTTTGGCATAGGTAGGAGGATACAAGAAAATGAATTGAAATATGCATTTATATATGCCAATTATATTTACTTGAAGATTTCAAAATCCTTCTATTGATCTTGAATTTTCCAACCCAGAAAGATAATACGCCTTAGGGAACGTTTGAGTGTTATGGGATCAAAATGCTAATGCTCAAAACAATCTATGGGATTGAAGAATTGACTCTCCATGAATATGGGGATATGTAAAGAGAATAATATTGAAAATGAAACTAAACTTAAGGTGATGCACTAGATTATTTTTCTATTAACTCACAATCTTTCATGTATGAAAAGACATAACCATATAATCAGAATTTAAGTAATATTTCACAATTTGGCATAGTATACCACAATTCCTTCATATTCAAGATGAGAATGTAATAAAAAGATCCTAGATACAATTCAAAATATTAATATCATCTCATGGGTGCATCTACAAAAGTTGAGAAACAATAAATGCATTCAAAGACACCTATTTATCTATCTATTTCTGATAACATCGCAGACATGGAACACTTTTATCATTCCATTGCTTTTAACTGGAAGAGTTAGTTTCAAACATGGTCCATCACTTAAAGCAACTTCATATACAAAAATTCTAGAGTCTTATAAGATTATTACTATTCAAATTCAAATGGACTTTAGGCATATTCAATATCAATTAAAACTAAAAAGGCTCAGTCGAGCACAATCAAAATTCAATCAACATGAAAGTAATTACAAGTAAATTCTATGAATATGATATCTTAGAATTATATCATAAATAATTATTCTTTGGTAAAATTATCAGTATTCTAACAAGAACTAAAAATCCAACCCTTTGAAAAGAAAACTCTTCCCCTCTTAAAGAATCCATGCAACTAGAAAATATTCCCCCAAATGAAAATCTTGCGCATTGTACATACCACCACCTGGAAAAATCATTACCACAACCGTTAGGGGATCCGCAACCAATACGCTATTAAACAACAACCATGATCCCCCTAACACGTGTCTTGGAAGATTTAAAATCTAGTATCTATTTATCATTACACACTCCTTGATGTGCAACAACCTCGTTCATAAGAGCTTTAGGACACATGTCAACACGATGAAGTTTCTAGAAAGGGAAACTCTTTCTTCTTCCTCTAAAACTCCGTAGACATGACACATGTCTTCCAAGATAAAATCTCACATCTGAGGAAGAAAAGGGACCTGCAACCAAAAGGAACTCTGACCCAAATGAATCCCCCAGAAAAACAATTTGTGAGCTCGGGTGGTTTGTATAGAGATATACCAAATTTATGACTTCTAGAAACTTGCTCGCAAGGTTCGAAACCCAAAAACTCTTGTTCATGAAAAAAGAGAAGAGGGGAGGAGAGAACCATTAAAGCATGGACAAGGAAGACTAAAAGAGGGCTCATTCTTCATTGCTCAGAATTTTTTTAAGTTGAAAGTCACAAAAAGCATTATATAGCACAATCTTCTCCCAAAAAGTGAAATTGCTTAGGCTGCCTTTGCATATATCCAAGCTAAACTAGAGGAAGGAGTGATCATGTCATTTTAGCTCCATCAATTTCCTCACTTTCCCTTCTTCATATAAGGATTTTTCTTTCCTAAAGGGTGACAGAAGTCTGACTTGTATGAATGCATCAATCCTTACTCTCTTTTTCACAATTCAAGTCTTTAGCTTCTCCAGTAATACTCAGGCGTATAAAATCACTTCTCCGCACTTGATGAATTCTCCAGTCTGAACCACTCTAAGTCATCTATCCATGATCCCAACTGATGATAGGGTGTCATTATCATCTTCTTATAGTTTTTCAATTAAACTTCTTGACTCATTTATACCAGGAGATATCCATTGTTGGGTCACCTCCAAAGAAATTTCCACCTTGATACTTAATTTTGCAACATCAACCACAAATTTGAAGATTGACATTAAGCCTAATGTACAAGCCTTGATATTATCTTAGAAGGAGATATAAATATGTTGCACCAATAGTGTATAGCTTGTTGAAGTTGGGACCATGATGGAAACCTATAATTGGATTATTTGGTCATCCCTCATCTTGACGACCTCCTCTAGTTGACTAACACATGATTGCACATCCAATAATTATTTATGGCATTCAACCAACTCCTATTTTTATTTCATTGCTTTCAATGCCTTTTCAACATTCTCTTGTTCTAATGTTAATTCATTCTCTAGGATTTGGAGCTCACACTATAATTATATATCCTTTGTATGAAGGTCCTACTCTGAGTGTACACGTTGAGCTTGGCTAGCTACCAACTCTTTATCCCTTTGAATCAATTGACAAGATCTCTTCTCCAAGTGCTTCTTCAAGAACTCTTGCTCCATCTCTAAATGGTCATAATATCCTTGCAATTTTGAAAGATGTCATGCAAACTCTTCCCAATCCTTATCTACTTTATTTCTCTTGATTTGCAGGTTCTTTAGAGCATCATTCAGTGATTTCCCCAACTTGTGCAATTCTTGCTCCTTATCATTTACCTTTTAGGATGACCTCATATTTTCGTGTTCTACCACCAACTTGACTTTTTTCAATTCCTCATTTATATTTTCCACTTTGGTATTTTCCTATTCTACTATCAACTTGACTTTGTTCAATTCCTCATTAAACTTTTCCACTTTGGTCTTTTCCTGCTACAGATCCTTGGTTGTCTACTCTTGGAGACTTTTATTGAGTCTCAAAATATCCTTCTCCAAAGCCTTAATTTGTATCTTGTGACAATCCAATGTTATTTTGGCATTTTTCAAGTCCTTTTCTTTCTTCTCTAGCTTTCGAGTGAGTTTCAGATAGTCAACAGTGACTATCTTCTGAAACTCCTCCATGAACTCAACTATGTCTTGGGGCCTTGTATGATTGATTTTTAGGGAGACATTATAGGAATAAAACTCATTAGGAAGTAGTTGGCCGTGAAGATTTCATTGGAAATTAAGAATTTTTGGATACAACAGTGAGTGTCGTACTCTTTTCATTGTACAAGGAGATGACCTTGGTAGAAGCAGGCTAGTTATCTTCCCTCTCTTTCATTTTTTGGGCTTGGAACATTCTATATTGCTTAGAGGAATTGAAATGAGCCTCTATCACACTATGGGGAATACCTCCCTACCCATCAATAAGACAAATTTAAATGGGGACTAAAGGAGCCAGAGTTGAAGTGGACTCTACGGGGGGACCTGGGGTGACTGACACCAGCGAGCTCAAGTTGAAAGTGAGGATAGTTTTAGCACTAGAAGAGGAAAAGACAATAGACTATGAGGGAAACTATCTTGCTTGAATAGGATTGGTTAGAACCTAACCAGGGGAAAAGAAGGCCTAATTGTAGAAGAAACCAAAGACTGAGAAGAGAGGAGAGAGGGAGAGAAATTTACTTGAGGAATTGACAGTCACAGTGGTGGCGGTGGATCCTCTTGAAATGTTGTTGGGCCTAGTTCCTCCTTTGTATCCTCCTCTGACTCTTACAATCTAATTTTTTTTTACCTTTCTTCTTTTCTTGTTAGGAGGGGAAACAAGCTTCAAGTGTCTTCTCCTATTTGTGACCAAACTTTGGGCATACAAATTATGAGATTTTGTCCCTTTTGGCACCTTGGTGTCCTGGTACCGCTCTTTTTCTTTTTTAGGTAGTACTACCTCGACAGGTTCATTATTTACTTCCACTTCCACTACTTGTTGCTTCAGGGGAGGATTAGGCACACAAGGGGAAGATTCTTCCTATTCTTGAATTCCTAAATTGGAACTTTCATTTTTCTCCTTGTCCCTCTTTTCTTGAAACATCCCATCCATGTAGGAATCATTTATGTTAGCGAAGCCTAGTTTAGTCTCTTGCATGTAGATCTAAAAGGTAGCAATCTTCTCTTCAGAACAATCCTCCTTTCTCACAATTTTCTTCAAGTCATGAAATATTTTAAAATCATAGTTGAAAGGAGCTTTTATCTCCTAAAATTCCAGCTAAAAGGGTTTGGAGCCAACATGTAGAGAGGAAATATTGACAAAGACATATGTTTTTGGTTGGGCAGGGCTCTGCTTTATATCCCAATATGGTCAGGAGTGATAAACAACATGATTAAACTTTCTTGAAAGACATCCACCGAGGTCAAAATCTCAGGAATCATGAAGCAAGAGGAGACCGAGATGGACCAACTTTGATCTTATCATGTTCTCAATTTTTTGCTTAATCAAAGTCACATTGCCAAAAGTGATTGGCAACTTAGATATCATCGGTTTTGTTTTCCCTGAGTCTATCCACTCGTCAACCATACAAATTTTTCTAAAAACATCCAGGGCCAAGACTCTATTTGTTACAAAGGTAGGGAGAAGGAATATTTTCTCAATGAAACCATGAGTACAGACAATAGTGAAATCAGCTTCATAGAACCATTTCACCCCAAGTTCACAATTTTGCAACCAAGCGGTCTGGGCTGTAGTAAGTCTACCCTCATCAAATTAGTCGAGAAAGATACACATGTCAGATCTTAGAAATTGCATCAAGAAGTTGTCATAGTCATTGGGATTTTTCAAGATATGGGTTCACATAGAGATAGGAATCCTTCACCTAGGGATATCTGCAATATCCAGGTCTAAAACCCTAAAATTTAATTATTATTTTCATATAGTAACATGTGAACCATAAGAGATAAAAACCTACAATGGGGAGAAGTCTGGAAGTCCTGACGTTGCTATATTATACCCTCTATAATGGCGTTGATGAAATCAAACCAGAGATTGTCAAGGTTTGAGACTATTTTCAATCGGTACACCATGGCGACCTAGAATTATTATACAGAATTGTCTCCCTCCATTCTGCAAATAAAAGAAAGCATAGAGAAGATATCCTTGGAGTCGCCTTTAAAAGATGAAAAGGGGATTAGGAACCTTTCCTTGCTAGGTAACTTGGTCTACAACTCTCATTCCAAGAAATCCCTCTGATTGGGTAACTAATTTAACTCGTGCTCAAGCTTTGTTTTATCAAAGCACAAAATGTTCACCATGTCACACAAATATAGAACATGCTTCTTATAGAATCTAGGCTTATGATCATCTTCATCCCACCACACTGAATGACATATATTTCTGCATCAAAATGTCTTGCTAGGACATGAATTAGTTTTAGTCAAGGGTGAACGTTGGGTACCATGTATTGGGGAAAGCTAGAATTCCAAATTCATGAACCTACCACACCAAAATTTTGATTTAACTTTATCTGCAATGTCCCCTCTAAGGCCTCTGGTATGCAAAGCAGATAATGGGTCCCTGGTGATTTATACTTTTGTAGATTCTATTATCTTCACTCTATTATGACACCAACCTAGGCATTTGGACATACGATGTGTATGCAAAAACATCAGCCAATTTTTCAAAATATGGTGTAGCACACGCCATTGTCATTTGAAGAAGAAAAAAACAATCTCTTAACAATTCTAAAAATAGAAACCTCAAATCTCTCCTCTGCAATTGACTTGAAAATGCTTATACTTTGGCAGCATGAAAAGAAAAGAAAGGTGGTAATTTTCAAAATGTGTGCATTAAATTCATTATTTTATGTGCGCTATGCAAATGGAAAGAGGGGTAATATTTTGAGATGACAATGAGGCACTCAGGAGAACTGAGGGCTTGACATGATAGCTGAGGGGTAATATTTTGAGATTTGTAGGACAATATGGGTTGACATCCATGGGAAAAGGGGAAGGGATAAAAAATTGAGGGAAGAAAGGAAAACAAAAAAGAAAATGTACCTAACAGTACTTATTAAACACAAAGCATGAGTAACCTACTATTTTCATGGAGGAAAGGAGAGGCATTAATGGAAATGTTTAATGCGGATCCCATATACCAAGATCTCAAAGGGTTTATCTTCTATATCTTCTAGTTCAAAAATGTTGCCACCTTTTCAATTTGTAATGCATAAAGCACCCTCCTATAAGGCATCAAACTTTGTGGTGTTTACTTGGCTTTCTTTCTCTTTTATTGTACTTTAAGACTAGGTCATTATCCTTGAAAATCAGGTCTAGCGACCTTTTATCAAACCACCTTTTAAAAAATCCTTGGTGATGTGTAAGGGAATTATTGGCTTGCTCACACTACTCCTGTAGATTTAGAGATTTGACCAACCTTACATTCATGTAACCATCCTCTTCGACCTATAGAATTTGAGAAGTTGTAGGGTGTGAATATTCATTGAAATTGGAAGGAGTGACTCCTTTCCATAAATTAGTTCATATGGTGAGGTCTTGAGGACCTATTCGAAGTAATCTGGTCTTCTCATAGAGTAGTGTGTAAGTGTTTGTGCCATTCCCAATAGTATTGTAATCCAACTCTCTTTATGATTCTTATCAGGTTCTTATATGTTGAAAGATGGTTTCAATAAAATGCCATTTCTTAGTACAAAATTGGGCATCTTAATTCCCATGAATTATCTTGCATTGTTTGAAATTATTGTTTTGGGTGGATCATATCTCAACACCAATCCTTTAAGGAAATTGACAAATTTCATTTTATGTGGCGTTCTTGAGTGGCTCTACTTTCACCCATCAGGTGAAGTATTCTATAATAGTTACGATTCATCTATATATGACACTTGAAGGGGGATTAATCATTTTGATTAAATCTAAACCCCATTGGGAAAAGGTTTCATCAACCATGATGGGTCTCAGATGCATGGATGAATTCTTTCATCTTCCGATGAAGAAATGACACTTCTCACATTTTTTAACCAATTCAAAGCAATAAAAAATTATGGTTGGCCAAAAGTAACCACATCGCATAATCTTTAGTACAGTGGTTTTCGCTTAATAATGTGTACCTGAGATTCTATTATGCATTTCTTCAAATATCTTCTGGCTCTGGGTTTTATTTACACACCTTAATAATATTTGATTGAAGTTTCTTCTGAAAAGAACACCTTCAACAAGAAAATATCTACCACCTTGCAACCTATAGTATCTTTTTTTGTTTGAGGGAAGGTAGGAGGGATACCTACTAGTCTACATGAATTTTTTTTTGTAAGCTACCCAATTCTTTGTTTCTTTGACATAATTAACAAGGATCATTTTCTCTACTTTTTTGGCTCCAATGCATTCAAAATGGCCTTTTTCATAGATCACTTTAGTTGGGAGGACTTCTATTTCATATTCCATAATTTTAGTGATCCAATTAGCTCTATTTTTATTAATCTCTCCTTCCATGATATATTATTGCATGCTAGGGTGTGTGACATATACCACGATCTTACTTATTAAGACCATATGTCTAATATTTTTGAGGTCTTTAACCACAACAAAGGCCTCTTTCTCTAGGAAGTTATATTTTGTTGATTAACTGATGTTTATCTTATGGAGATGATGAAGACCAAGTATCATGATTGTAGAAATGGTTAGATCAGTTGTTGTTTTGTCATTGATGTTAAGAAATTGATTAATTGGTTTTTATTGTGTTACCCTATCTTAAGAGGAGAATTTAAATGGGTGACAAATATAGATCAGAAAATGATGAAGTAATGATGTTTTAGTTGTTTTATACTGTATATTTTATGTTATAAAATTGGTATGTTTGATTGATCAAGTCGGGAAATTCAAATGAATTAAGTTATGAATGAAGAGATACTTTACCAAGCTAGACTGAGTCAGTCGATAGAATTTAATGAGAGTTGCTTATAGTTACCGAGCACCGAGCATCGAGATCAAGTTAGACACCAAGCAGTGATGAAGTTAGTTACCGAGTTCGAGAGCAAGTTTTGATGAGCATAGTATAGAGATATTAAATGATGATTTAATGCAAAGTTATGATGAGCTGGATGAGGAAATGAATTAAATGAAGTTTTTTACAAGATCTATGATCAGAAAAATTCAATATGAAGATCTAAGGCGAAGATCAAGAAGTTAAACAGAAAAGTGAAAGTTCCAAGAAAAGTTACAAGTTCCGAGGTAAAAGTGATTTGGTTTACCGAATTGAGAAATTGAAGAAGATGATCGAACGATTGAGCGCAAAGGAGGAAAATCAAATTAAGGATATTAAGAGGCATAAGTATGTCTATATAAGGAATGAGATTTACACAAAGAAGTGTAATTAGCGAGTTGAGGAAAGAAGGAAAGAAGCTGAAGAACAACATTTACCGAGCAAAACAGAGAAAGAAAGATCAAAAAATCTATAGATTGAGAAAGATATCAATGGATTATATGATTCCAGTATTTGATTGAGCATAAAGGATCTGATTCAAGCATAGTGAGTTGCTAATTTTTACAAATCAAAGTTTAATGTTTGTCATTAATATTTGTGCAACAGATAAAACTCTTTATCGAGTGGATTTAACAGTCCTAATTATAAAACCTAGACTTAGGTGACATTCCAAAAGAGTGTTTGAATACCTCTAACAAGGCCACTCCTAACAGGGTGACGATCTTAACAGATCTGAGGTAAATACCCTAACAGGGTCACATTGAGCAAATGCGTTTGTAATCTTTAACAAGATAAGTTCTTAACCGAGCGTACTTCAGAAGGATACAATTATTTTTGGGTTACAATTCACATAGATGTTTTTCCCAAATTAGTTTTCCTTGTTAAATCATGTATCAATGAGTTATATCATGTGTGAATGAGTTAATCTGATGTTGCTAAGTTTGAATTATTGACTACTTCTTATGTTATTTGGTGAATTGGTTATTTACTATATTCAGTACTTATCGAGTGAACTAGTGAGTTTAGTTTTAAGAGTTTAAGTTTTGATTTGTATTATTCACCCCCCTTTTAGTGGGACCAATAATTGGTATCAGAGATTTGTTACTCTAAAGTGATAAGTTTAAAGGACTTGAGTAATATCTAAAGATGTATAAGAGGGAAGCACCAAAGCTGAATAGGGATCATTTCTCTACATGGAAAAGTAGAATGAGGTTGCATGTGTCTGGAGTAGGAGAATATGAACTTTACTATCTTGAGAATGAATACATAGCAGCGACTACTGCACCCTTGACTATCAGTGAGAAAAGACAGAAAGATGAACATACACAAGTCATGAATGAGATTGCATCTATACTTACCGACTAGGAATATGATGAACTTTATGGTTGTACTACTGTGAAATCGATGTGAGATAATATTTTTCTACCCTGTGGTGGAGATCAGCATGTTCAGAAGCCTAAAGCAAAAAGTCTGATAGGAAAATTTGACTCTATGAGGATGAAGGAAGGAGAGAACATATTACAATATAGCACAAGAGTTAAGGAGACTATTAATTCTATAAGAGGAGCTGGTGGTAACATAATAGAGGATGATGTGACAAGAAAAAATGTTGAAACCCTACTATCGAGTTATGCTATTTGTGTATCTGCTATACAAGAGCTGAGATCTATACCCCAGATGAATTCTTCACTAGATGCTACTATTGGTAAGTTAACTGCATTTGAACTTAATGATTTTGACAATAGTGTACTTGCTATTTCTAAGGTTGAATCTACATTTAAGTCTACTTTAAAGATTGGAAAGGCTAGAGAAGCTGCTGCTAGAGATGGTTATTTGAGTAGTGCTAGTGAGAAATTTTATAGTTGCACTGAAGGAATTGATGAGCTATTTACTGAATGTGACGAGAATGAAAGATAATTTGAAGCTTTTTTGGCTAGAAGGCTACAAAGAGGCAAAGAACAATACTGAGGTAAGTTTCCCTTGAAATGTTTTAATTGTGATAAAATTCATCACTTTGCACCTAACTATCCAGAGAATGATAAGGAGGAAATTAAAGATAAGGACAAGAGAGAAAACATATTCAGGAGATATAGAGACTACAAAAAAAATGTAATAAATCTTGTTATCTTTCTAATGAAGGACAAAGTGATGATGATTCTATTGAGAGCAATGAGGAAAAATAAGTTGTTTATGTTTCTATAAAAGATGATTATGATGAAGAAACACCAAGATCCCTAATATCACAAGTAAGTAAGAATGAAACATGGATTATAGATAGTGGTTGTTCACATCACATGACTGGTGGCACACTTAAGTTTATTTCCTTGGAAAAACATGATGGAGGTTATGTTAGATTTGGTAATGATGCTCCATACCCTGTGAAAGGAAAAGGATCTATAATTCTACTAAATAACACAATATGTGATGATGTCTATTAGGTTGAAGGAATAAAGTATAATTTGTTGAGTGTTGCATAGCCTAACAATACAGGTCACCGAATGGAATTTCAATTTGGAAGAGTGAAAGTATTTGATGAGAAGAGAAATCTAATTGATACTGGAGAAAAATATAAAGGTAATCTATTTTATCTTGATAATTCTATGAAGATTTGTCTATTTTCTAAAGTTGAAGATGTTTGGTTATGGTACAAAAGGCTTTGTCATGTTAATTTTGACAACTTAATCAAAGTGAGTAAGAAGAATAGAGTAAGAGGACTACCAAGACTTGAAAAACCAAAGAATGATATGTGAAAATAATGTCAGATGGGTAAGATGACTAAATATAGTTTTGTAAGCAAGACTTATGTTGCATAAGGTATTTTGGATTTAGTTCATACTTATTCATGTGGACCAATGAGAACTCAAAGTTTTTGATTATGGTAAAAGCAGGTTTTGAAGGGAACCCCGAAACCCTTTAACAAAACAAAGAGAGGAAAGGCTAAAAAAGCCCCACAAGAAACAGACTGACCCAAAGATGGGAACAATCAACAGAGGGTCAAA
>MU224081.1:772867-804124 GCA_018584345.1 Thuja plicata
AGAGGTGAATTCTCCTCCTCTATCTGATCTCAGACACTTTAGTTTTAATCCAGACTCATTTTCAACTTTAGCTTTGAATATTTTGAACTTCTCAAAAGCTTCAGACTTATCCTTTAAGAACACAACCTACATCATCCTTGAAAAATCATCAATAAAAAAAAAACCTTTCTCCATAGTATGATCTTGTTTGAGTAGGACCACATAAGTCTGTATGCACTAGATCCAATTTGTTTTCTGTTAAGTTCTGCTTGCTTCTGAATGAGCTCCTTACATGATTTCCCATCACACATTCCCTACACATAGTATCAACTGGTCTTTCAATACTAGGAAGGTCTCTTACTGCCTTTACATTGCTTAGCTTTACTATGTTGTCAAAATTGATATGACAAAGTCTTTTGTGCCATAGCCAACTGTCATCTACTTTTGCAACAAAACAACTTACTTCAGAATTGAGCTGAAAGACATTACCTTTAGTCTTAGAGTCTGATGCAATCATATCTCCTTGTTTGTTATTAATGATTCACTTGTTGTCTTTGAATTCCAACTGATATCCTTTGTCAAGCAATTGTCCAACACTTAGTAGGTTATGATGTAAACCATCAACATAAATAACATCATCTATCTTTTTCTTTCCATCTAAGGTAATAGAACCTCTGCCTATGATAGGTTTAGGAGTGTTATCTCCAAATCTAACCATACCACCTTTGTACTTGTCCAGATGTACAAATCTATCTTTGTCTCCTGTCATGTGATGTGAGCATTCGCTGTCAATGATCTAGTCAGGTCTGATGCCTACTTTGGAAACTAATGCTAACTCTTGTGCTTTCTTTTCATCTTCATTGTCCATTTCTTCAAGCATTTTCTCAATGTATTTAATGGAAATGAACCAAATTTCATCTTCTCCTGAATCATCATCAGTTACACCATCTTCAGCATGACAACATTCCTTAGTATATTTGGGCTTGTAATCTGATCTAAACTTCTTGACTCTTGTAGGACACTTGGATGAAAAATGGCCAACTTTGTTGCATGAAAAACATTTGAATGGTAGTTTTCCTTCATATTTTCCTTTACCTTTCCTTTCTTTCTTGGAAATCATAGAAATGATTTCTTCTAGTTCTGTATCCACTTCTTCTTTTTCATTATTACTAGAGCTGCTCAAGGATGAAAATTGCATGGTTTCATCCAAGATGTTTATCTTGCTTTCATAATCTGTTGTCAATGTAGTCATCAGTTTGTACATTATGTCTTCCAAATTTTGCCACCATTGTTTTTTGTTCCTAAAACTGCTTCATTGATCCTCTGATTGTAAACTCTAATGTTCTCTTCATGTAACATCTCTAATTTGTTATACTTCTTTTTCCATGTCTTTCTCCATGCAATCTTTTCTTGAATATCTCCTTCAAACATATCTTCTAAATACTTCCATATGATGTAGGCTTTGTCTACTTTCTTAATCTCAAAGATTTCACTGTCAGATAATGGACTTATAAGGGCTTCCTTAGCAATTGCATTAGCGGTGAATACATCCTTTTGTTTACTAGTATCATCATCTTTTGCAAGGTCTTTCAGAGAGGGAACAACAACTTATTGTGTGGCTATTTCAAAAATCTCAAAACCAACGCACTGTAAATGTGTTATCATTTTGTTCTTCCAGTCAAGATAATTCTCTCCTTCAAACTTAGGACTCTCTTTTCTGAAGTATGTCATCTGATCTACCTTAAGCTGTTAAGATTTCTCTCCAAGGCACTTGGCTCTGATACCAATTATTAGGAATAGTCCCAAGCAATAACTGAGAGGGGGGGTGAATCAGTTATCTACAAGATTCAATTATTTTGAATTAAGTATAGAATAACTTTAAACATAAACTCAGCAAGATAACTCAGAATTGAACAACATAATTTTGGTAATGGGGAAAACTAAATTAGGTAAAAACCCTGGTGGAAATTAGCACCCATAATTAACTGTACTAGTTTACAATGATCCTTGTTAGAAGATCTTGCAACCCTGTTAGGAGTTGATCTTTATAATTCAATAAGTACAGAGACCTGGTCAAAGGTCGGACCCTGTTAGGAGTCTTTTACAACTAACCCTATTAGGGGTGAGGACACATTGTCCAAGAGCTCACTTCTCAAATGGTGAAGGCTGCAACAATCTGTAAGGAAGATATACACTATATCTGATAATGATTTGTTTGAGTAGACCTGCTATCTTGATCAGTTCTAGGGAATTGTAATCTTCTTCAGCTTCTTCACATAGATCTTCAACTGATGAATGATGTAGCTTTACTATCTAACTTTTTGCTCTGCTCTGTCTTATATTTTTTCTTCATTTTCACACTTAGTGATCACATTTGAACTACTATGTGTATCTTCCCCAAGGATAAGGTCACGACGGCTATAGGAAACACTTCAGCAACTTCCTTGTTGGCTTAACTAAGCATGCAATCAAAGTTAGGACTGCACAACTCAAAATGAGTGGACACATCATTTCACATAGTCGGCTCTACCAAATTAACTCAAACATCATGCTTCTGTTAAAACACATTTAGCGCCTTTGGATAATCATCATTAACTCATAACTAAACATGACTACAAATACGCATATCTTGATGATAGGCGCAACTCAAGAAATAATGTAAATACGTCGGCTCTTAAAAGATAATCTCCAGAAACTGTAACTGCCAAAACAGATTAACATAAATCAACTGAAATTGTATATCTGAATCTTCATGTATGAACATAGCATCCAAAACATGTCTACAACATAGATGTAAACGTGCAAGGCTCCATAATATCTGTACTGATAATTGCATACAAGACACTATTGTATATTATATGTTGTCATCAATGAAAAACATACAATCAACTATTTGTACACAAGAAAATCTTCAACATATCTTTCTTTGTCTATCAATAGGAGTATTGTTGAAAAACAAGGAGTTTTTCTCCCAGTTTATGAATTGACCTGAAGCCTTAGTATAGATGTTCAGGTCTGACTTTATATTCCTTGCTTCTTTGACAGAAGCCTCCCCCATCAAGATTGTATCATCAACAAATTGTTCATGAGAACATTTGTGTATTGAAGAAGAAGGTTGAAGACCAACAATTTTCCCTTTTAAAACAAAAATATTTAAGTATCTCCTGAGGCTTTCAGCCATTATAGAAAAAGGATAGGAGAAATAGGGTCTCCTTGCCTCAAACCTCTAGAAGGGTGGAAAAACTTTGAGGAGCCCCCATTGACAATAATAGAAGAAGACACCATAGTAACCAGCTGCATTAGCACCATATCATCAAATCCAAAAGCCCGAAGGATTTTTGGAAGGAAAGCCCAGTCCAATTTATGATAAGCTTTAGAGTCATCAAGCTTCATTAAGAAAACTTGTTTCTTAGATACTTCTAAGGAGTGAATATTTTCATGAACCACAATAATTGAATCCAAAATATGCCTCCTCGGGACAAAGCCATTTTTATAGGGGGAAATGATGTCTGAAATGTTATTAAAAGAAAAATATGATGCATTTCAAATGTTTAAGTGGTATAAGGCCTGAGTTGAAAAATAGATTGGAAGATAGTTAAAATGTCTGAGATCTGACATAGGAGGTGAATTTACTTTTGATGATTTTACATTGTTTTGTAGTGAGAATGGTATAAAGAGACAGTTGTCAGCACCAAGGACACCACAATAGAATGGAATTGCTGAGAGAAGGAACATATCCATTTTTTATTGTGCTAGGACACTAATGATTGAAAAAGGAGTTTCACAGAACTTCTAGCGAAAAGTTGTGAGTATTGTTGTTTACACATTGAACCGAGTACAAATGAAGAAAGGTACCAACAAGACACCTTATGAAATATGGTATGATCACAAACCTAATGTTAGTTACTTTAAAATCTTTGGGAGTAAATGTTATATTCTGAAAGATTCTAGAGAAGGCAAGTTTGACTCAAAAGGAGATGAAGGGATATTCTTAGGATATTCTAAAAAGAGTAAAGATTACAAATGTTTGAACAAGGTTACTAAAAAAATGGTGGAAAGTGAAAATGTGAGAATTGATGAATTTTCATAAAGGAATGAAGAAGACAGTAAGAAAGAACCTAATGATAATTGTAAGTTTGTATATGTACAACATTAAGCACCTAAAACTTTAATAGGACCACCTACCGAGGAGGAAAATGTATAAGAAGTTCCACAACCGAATGTTGATGTTGATGAACCGAGACCCACCAAGGCTATTTTGGCAAAGTATGTGAGAAAACACCATTCCCCAATAAATATTATTGGAAATAAGGAAGCTAGAGTGATGACAAGGAGAAATACCAGAGACAATACATGTTTGATATCTTCATTTGAGCCAAAGAAAGTTATGGAAGCACTGGATAATGAGGATTGGATGAAAGCTATGAAAGAAGAGTATGATCAATTTTATTTTTTTTAAAAAGACATTGAATTTAGTACCCAGGCCAAAGACAAAAATATGATTGGTACTAAATGGATTTTCAGGAAAAAAAAACTGAATGAGCATGGAGAAGTTATCATAAATAAAGCTAGATTGGTTTGCAAAGGTTATGCACAAGAAGAAGGAATTGAATATGGAAATTTTTTTGCACTTGTTGCTAGACTGGAAGGAGTTTGAATACTTATAGCATATGTTCCTTATAAAGGATTCAAAGTTTGTCAGATGGATGTTAAGTCTGCATTTCTTAATAGGATACTTGAGGAAGAAGTATGCATTGAGCAACCATAAGGATTCATTGAGAACACAAACAAGAACAAGGTATGTAAGTTACATAAATCTTTATATGGATTTTAACAAGCACCCCAAGCATGGTATGAGAGACTGCACTCTTATCTAATCAAAATAGAATTTCAAAGAATAAGTGATGACAATAATGTTTACTTGAAATGTGACAGTGAGAATAAAGTTTTGATTGCTGGAATTTTTGTTGATGGTATTATATTTGGAGGCAATTACACTTTATGTAAAGGATTTCTTGATGAGATGAGAAAAGAGTTTGAGATTTCAATTATTAGAGAGATTAAATTCTTTCTAGGTCTACAGATACAACAAGTTAATGGAGGAATCTATATTACACAAGCCAAGTCTATCAAAAAGATTCTTAAAAAAATTGGTATGGAAGATTCCAAACCTGTTGGAACATCGATGGTTACTGGATGTAAATTATCTAAAGAGGATGAAACATAAGAGGTGGATAATACTCTTTACTGATCCATAATTGGTAAATTGCAGTATGTTGTTCATAGCAGACCTAATATAGCACATGTTGTTGGAATTGTTGCAAGATTTTCTTCTAATCCAAAGGAAACATATATGTCTATAGTAAAAATGATTTTGAGATACCTGAAAGGAACAAAAGAGTTTGGATTACTACACAAGAAAAAAGGTAATTTTGATCTGCAAGTATACATTGATGCAGATTGGGCTGGAAAAGTTGATGACAAAAAAAGTACTAGTGGAGGAGATTTATTTCTAGGAGAAAGATTGGTTACATGGTTGAGGAAGAAGCAAAGTTGTATTTCACATTCTATTGTCGAGGCTGAATATGTTGTTGCTGCTATGAATTGTGCAAACATAGTATGGATTAAGAAATTGCTTGGAGGTATGAAAGAAGAGATCACATAACCTATTACTATTTTTTGTGATAATATAAGTGTTATTAACATATCAAAGAACCTGGTTATGTATTCAAAGACCAAGCACATTTCTATCAAGTATCACTACTTGAGAGAACAGTTCAAGAGAAGAATGTGAAGTTGGAATATGTGAATTCAAAGGAATAATTGGATGATGTCTTTACAAAGCCACTTACTAAGGATGCTTTTGAGTATCTAAGAGGTAAATTAGGGGTTCTTCCCCTATTTAATATTCACTAAGGAGCATGAAGGTGAACCGCCTCACAATAGGTACTAGTAATCATGTCAAAGCTTCTCCTAGGAATAATATATTCAAACTAAGGATTACTTTTCCTATCATGAAGTGCATTTAAATTGTCAACCCAAAGATGTATACTTGAAATGGGATAGCACAATATGTGCACTAAGTTTCTCAAAGAGTCATGCTACCTATGTTGTAGGAAGTAAAAATACACGAAAGAAACCTACGCTATTGCTGCAGGAAAGGAAAACACACTTGACTACTTAATGGAATTAATGCTAAAAACTACAAACTTAGTTTAAACCTATTCTAACAAACCATTGCATTCACCACAATTATACTTGCAAGTGCTGCAGGAACACACATGAATCTAATGCTGCAGGAATGAAACAGTAAACTCCTATTCGAAATACTGTAAATGCTAAAAGTAAATCTAATCTACTCTAATCTAGTCCACCTCCCAAGTGGATCCCCTTGGCTGGCTTCTGCTAACTAACTACTAACATAGAAGGTAAACCATAATCACTTCATTATACTTCAGAAACAAATTACATAAGAAAAATGCACAAAACTAGAAAAGTAACTTGTTGTGCAAGATGCAACAATATATTTTCAAAAAACTTCAAACTTACAAACTAAAAATCAAATCCATATACATAAAGGATTGACACTTATTCAAAACATAAAGATAAGTTCTGACTTAAATCTTTCCATAGAAGAAAAAGGAAATATTGTAACAGCCCACGAAATATGTAATAAAGTCTGGATGACCAATTCAACAAGATAATGAGCGCTGGGGAAATATAGCAGAGCTATACTCCTATATTCTCTAAGATGGTGGCTCCTCCAATGTAGCAAGCATGTCTTTCAGTGCCATGGTGATTTTCCCCATCATAGCTAGACTTCAACATTTCTTCTTTAATGTTGTCGACCACTCTCAAGCTGCTCCTTTTTCCTGGAAAGTTAGTAGCATGCAGAAATGTATATAACTTTTGGAAAAACATGTCATAGCTAACTACCCGTGGGCTTGGTGATTCTAACTGTACTTATAACAAGTTCAAATAGTTATAGGTTCACAAATTTCTTAAACAGAGTATCAAGATAACATAAAACAAAGATAAAAAATTGTTCCATCATCTGCCCCCGGCTAGTAAAATGCTTGTCCTCAAGAATTGCATTTCTTGGCAATTCCTCAGAACTCCCCAACCTCTATCCTTCCTCTTCTTCGGCTCTTAAATGTGTAGTAGAAGCCCCTGGTATTTTTCCAAACATCCACCCTATAGTCCTCCTGCAGTTGATCAAGCCTCGAAGCATTGACATCATAAAGCGGTCATAGGAGCATAGGTGGTTGCGTTGTAAGGGGACACCAGAGCTCACGTCTAATTTGCCTGCCCAGCTAGATATATTTTGGTGCTCTATGGATTGTTGCCTCAAGATTAATAGGGTGATGCAGTTTTGATTTCTTGAATGCTTATGGCACCAGCCAGGGCTCTCTGAAAAACAAAGTAGGACATCCCCTCATATTATGCATAGACCACTCCTTTGATAGTAAAGATTTTATTCTTAGTTTCTGCTTTAATACTTCCATATGTGAGGATGAACCAATCCTGGAGGAGCACATCTGGTTTGTTTCTTTCAACTCATAATGGTAATGGTTTTGAATTCTCCTGATCTCTGTAGTTGTCTAACTATATTTCATAGTTTGCTTCATTATGCATCCAGGACATCAATTCCCTCAGGTGTATATCCCCAATATATAGGAAAGGATTCCATTTGGTTTCTTCGGGGATAATGAAGTTGTGAATGTATAACTCATAGAGTAGGTTCTACTGCCATGAAGGAAGGGTTTGATATAGGCCATATAATTCCTGGGCCATTTTGAATTTGGAGTCTATGTTCTTTAAGGTCATCATAAGTTGAAACAAAAGGAATTGTTCTTTTAAACAAATAGCATAGAACCTAGGAGGAGGTCTACAAGTGATAATCTGATCAACCAACTTTAGGACATGATCCATTATTTTTTTTTGCTTTTCCAATTGCTCCTTTAGGTCTTCTATTTCCTCATCTTGGTCTTTTATTACCCTTTGCATTCTCTGCTTTTCCTCTTTCCACATGGTTGTTTTAAAAAATAAATTGTATAAGCCAAAGAGGAGTGATTGAAAAGTGGGTGGACCACACTCTTTTATCTGATTGTTCTACCTCCTCTGTTCTCTCCATGCTTTCTCTAAGTAGCTGGTAAAATAGGTTCTTTTATAAGGCACTAGGGCATTCTTTGAGTGGGTTGACTGATGAGGTATTTGAACTTCTTCCTCATTCCTTTTTGGGGTATTTTGATGGCTTTGTTGGGGGTTTGTTTGACACACAATAGGTTCAAAATCACATTTCTCATTTAAGTTTTGAGAAATATCTAGAATTTCAGGCAGAGTTGGGGAATCATCTAGAACATACTGCACATGGGGCTCTCTATTAGCTTGTTTGGGAGAAACAAATTGGCTTTCTAGGGTCACTTTAGGAAGTTATCCTCTCATTCTAGGGCTTCTTCTTACATGATTTTCCTCAACCTCCATATCCTTCTTTCTTCTAGCCTTATTTGGTCTCTCTGGTGTAGGAGATAATTTTCTTTTCTTCCCTTTCGAAGATGTGGGGTTTTGTGGTTCAGCTTTAGGAACAAAAGTTCCTTCTCCTACTTTTCATTTTCCTTTCTTTCGGGAAGGAGTAGGTACATTTCTTATATGAGCAGGTGAAGGCCTATTTTCTTGAGATTTTTCAGGTTCTATTTTTTGGTTGACTTCCTCAACAACTGGTTCAATGGGTGTTGCATCATCATTGCTAGTTTTCTCAATAGGATCAACCTGGGGTTGCAGGGTTTTACGCTGAACAAAATTTGACCATGCCATAGGATAGGCTTCCCTAAGGGATTTGTATGCTATAAATTTGATTAGGGAATGGTGAGAGATAGAATTTGCATTTCCCCTTTGGGTTTCCTCAACACTGATACTTAGCATATTATACAATAAATTAGGAACATTTACTCAAAGATTATGCCTTATGTAGCTAAGTAAATTGAAATGATGTGCATGCAAATTTTAAAATCTTCCCTCATAGTTCAAATGCCTAATAATGTGTGATGTCATCTCATTAAATGGTAGAGGAAGAGACATTCATTTTCACCCTTGCTTGTTAATATCTAGAGGAGGGTCACCTGGAAGGGTAAACTAGGCTTGTGTTGACTTGGCGTCATGCACATTGGGGTAATATTCCCCAATTGGTGGTAACCCAGTTACCTCTTTTATTCATTATTCTATCGCGACAACCGTTAAACCCCATACGGTTGCTTTCCCTTCCTCAAATGTATTTGTAAATTCAGCTACTACTTCTACATCAAACTCTGTTAATTTCAAGAAATAACCCAACCAACCACATTCATTAAACCTCCTCATTGCTTCGACATATGTAAGAAAAACACCATGAACCACTAGCTCATGCCGCTGCAGCTGCCCTCCCATTTGTTCCAAATTTTTGCCTCCATATTTCTGTTGTATCTTAAGCTTGTCAATTTTCAAATTTTTTGCTCTGCAATTGACGATTACCTTATTCCCTTTTGAATTTCAAACAGCTCCTCTTAAAACTACAGACCTTCTCTTGCAATCTTATGTTGTTCTTGATATAAATAATGATAATGGTGCTTTAAAAGAAGAAATTATAACTCTAACTAAAAGCTTCCACATAGTTTAATTATATTTATTTTGGGTCACATCAAGTCTAAAAATCAGGGATAATTTGGGGATAACAATACGACACTTGTGCGATATAGTAACGAGATTTAATGAGACAAGGCCAAAGTACAGATTTGAGGTGATGGGAAATCTTTACGCGTAATGAAAAGGACAATTAGAAATGACATTAGAACTTAATACACTTCCCTACCCCCTACAAAATGATGACAAGTGTCCACACTTGTCATACTTGGCACGAGGTACGAAACTGGCTTAATGTCGCAATCATAGATTTATTGCAATACTACATATAATTACCTAAATCTATGTGCTAAAAGTGGAATATTTTTGAAAATTTTATACCTTTCATTCGATTATCACATGCACCAGAAAAAGGTGGCGAGAGTGGAATGATGTTGGCAGCTGCATGTGTTAGCTAGCGTGGCTCTTATTTGAAACATAGAACTAAATAGTGGTGATCATGTGCATGATGGGTGGATGGTAGGTAAAGAAATGAGATGTGCTGAAAAGAAGAATATAGAAAGTGAATGGAGAAATGGACTTCATTTGAACATGAAGTGTTTATTATGGACATACTCGAAGGAATTCTATGTTGAAGCTGTAGGAACAAGGTTCGCACCCTCTGTTGTAGGAGGGATTACCAAGTGTTCATTTGGAATTGGATGTCTGAATTGTTGCAGGAAGTCTTCTTTGGTTTGGGGCGGATGATATAGACAAATCTGATGCCTGTTAACCTATAAATTGAAGTGTACTAGGTTAATAGTTGT
This sequence comes from Thuja plicata, assembly GCA_018584345.1. Taxonomy (NCBI): domain Eukaryota; kingdom Viridiplantae; phylum Streptophyta; class Pinopsida; order Cupressales; family Cupressaceae; genus Thuja; species Thuja plicata. The sequence goes on from MU224081.1 coordinate 783,268, forward strand.
CAATTAGACTGCGCCATTAGTGAGGACATGTCTTATTTCATATGGGCCCATCCATCTTGTCTACAACTTGCCTAGTATCTCTTTGAATCTGGAATCATACAGTAACGCCCAATCACCAACTTGAAACTGGTTTCTCTTAATATGGGTGTCGTGCCACTTCTTCCTTTGTTTTTTTACCATCTTAGTGCACTTCAATGCAGACTTGCACATCTCATCTAAGGAATTGAGATATAGCAGGCATTCTTTCTGTGCTACAGGAAGGTTGATGTTTAACTCCAGTGCAATGCACAATGTTTTGTGCTCAAATTCAATTGGTAACATTGCAGCCTTCCCATATAGTAATTCAAATGGTGTGAACCCCGTGGTTGTCTTCCATGTTGTTGTGTGTGCCCAAAGTGCTTCTGAGAGTTTTCTGCTCCAATCTCGGTGGTGTAGATGAACTATTTTTGTTAAAATGGCTTCAATCTTTCTGTTTGTAACTTTTGCCTGACCATTGGCTTGAGGATGATAGGGACTGGACTTCCTATGTCTAATATTTTATTCCTTCATGAGTTTTGTTATTAGATTGGATGTGAATTTTTCTCCCTGATCAGTTAAAAGTTCTCTTGGCACACCATAATAGGTGAATATTTCCTCATAAAAAAACTCCGCTACCTTCTGATCTTGTGCATGCTTCATGGATTTTACTTCCACCCATTTGGTTAGATAATCGATGCATACCCAGATATAGGATTTCCCATTTGATGGAGGGTCTATGAGACCAATGAAATCCATGCCCCATTTATCAAATTCTATCACCACCACTTGTGGATTCAAGGGCATTTTATCTGATTTTGTTAGGCAACCCATCCTCTAACATTTATCACATTTTCTTGTATAAGTGGCCACATCCTTTTGAAGTGTGGGCCAATAGTACTATGTTGTTAGGATCTTCAGGGTTGTTCTCTTAGTTGCAAAGTGTCCTCCACATGGCTCATCAAGAAAAGCATGGAGAATATCATATGTCTCATCATCTCACACACACCTCCTCATGACTTGGTCTGGACCAATATAAAATAGTTTGTTGTCAATCCAAGAGAATTGGAAGCTTTTTTCTACAATCATTCTTCTACCTTTTAGGGAGAAATGTGTTTGCATTTTGTCAGCTGCAAGGTAATTAGCTATATCAGCATACCAGGGGCTCTTGATAGCAATATGAAACAAATTCTCATTAGGGAATGTGTCATCTATAATAGTAGTATCATTGGAAACATTCTGGATTCTGGATAAATAATCTGCTACCACATTTTCTTTCCCTGGCTTGTCAATGATGATTATATCAAATTCCTGCAAAAGAAGAAGCCATCTTGCTAACCTGCTTGAAATGATAGGTATGTTCATAAGATACTTGATTTTTGCATGGTCAGTATGAACAAAGATAGGATAGCCTATTACATAATAGCATAATTTGTTCAAAGCATAAACTACTGCTAGTAATTCCTCTTCAGTCATTATGTAATTTAACTCTGGTCCATGTAAACTCTTGTTGATATAGTAAATTGTATTTTCAAGGTTACTAGACTTTGTCCTAAGACAACACTTATTGCATCTGTATGTATGTGGAATGGTAAATACCAATCAAGTCCCCTAAGGACTGGTGCAGTTGTTAGAAGTGACTTGAGCTACAAGAATGATTCATCACAAGCTTTTGTCCATGCAAACTTGACCTCTTTCGTAATCAATGTATATAGAGGACTAGCTATTTGACTAAAGTTTTGAATGAAATGCCTATAATAGCCAGCATGTCCTAAGAAGGATCTAACATATTTTTTCTTAGTAGGTGTAGGCAATGTGAGAATTACCTCTATTTTTGCAGGGTCTACTTGAATGCCAAATTTTGAGATGAGATGTCCCAACACTACTCCTTCCTGCATCATCATGAAATATTTATCACTGTTGAGAGATAGGTTGTGTTCTTGACATCTGATCAACACTTTTTCTAATTTATTCAAAGCCTCTTCAAAATTAACACCAAATGTAGCGAATTCCTCCATATATATTTCCATACAATCATGTGATATATCAGCAAAAATGTTGATTACAACTCTTTGGAAAGTAGTTGGTGCATTACATAAGCCAAAAGGTAACACAAAATATGCATATGTTTCCCAAAGTCATGTGAATGTGGTCTTCTCCTGATCCTCTGGAGCAATTTTGATCTGGTTATAACCAATGTATCCATCCAGAAAAGAGAATTACTTTTTTCCAACTAAAGTATCTAGAACTTGATCAATAAATGGCAATGGAAAATGGTATTTCTTTGTGGAATTATTCAATTCCCTATAATCTACACATATTATCCATTTAACCCCCTTTTTAGGAACTATGACTAAAGGTGATACCCATTTACTAGTAGATATTGGATATATAAAACCAACATCCAACAATTTTTGCAACTCAGTTTTAACTATTTCTCTCAAGGCTGGGTTAATTCTTCTCTGGGGTTGGCAGAGTGGTAGACTTCCTTTGTTGATGTGGATTCTATCTGTGTAGAGATTTCATTTTAGGCATTTCATCTCTCCATAATCCCAAGAAAAGGCTCTTTCATGCTTACATAGGAGTTTAGTTAACAATGCCAATTATTGTGGTGGTAGCTTATTGCTAAGATGAAGATTGTGACCAGGAGATCGTTCTATAGTAGTTGTTAGCTATAGCATTGATACTTCAAAAATTGGTCTTGTGGATACTTCATAGGGTAGTAATTGATTGATAATATCAGGTTTTGTTGGAAAAACACAGTCCTCATAGGTACATAATTGTAGAATAGAAATTCTAAAAATATATTTTTCTATGTCACACTCATTGGTAAATATAATTTGAATCACATCATCTTCTTCCCATGTTTTCAGGAAGGATTGCTTGTGTAACATCATTAGTTGAGCAAAAAAATTTATCTCTTCTTCCTCATATCCCAAATTTGGCCAAATAGGTGTACTCAAATCTGGTTGGTGTTGGGCAGGAGGATATAATGCTAACTTATTTATTGCTTGGCCATTTGAAATTGTCATGTTACCTAATCTGCAACTAATATTGACATCAGTGGTGGCTAACCAAGGTCTTCCAAGGATAACTGGATAAATAGTAAAGTTTACCTTAGGTGATAATACCAGGAAATCTGCAAGGTATTCCCATGAATCTAATGTGACTATTATATCCTCTATAATGCCATCTGGGGTTACAGTGGAACTATCTTCAAGTTGTAAGAATTTTGGCATGGTTATCAATCCCTTTATACTTAATCTATGCATGGTATCCTTAGTCATGACATTTATAGCTTCTCCCAAATCAACTAGAGAATTTTTCACACATTGACCATTAATTATAAGATCAACAACTGGGCTTCCAGGGTCACAATACTTTGGTATGACTATCTTCCCAAACATGATATCTACAAGTTTTCCTATAACATGGACTGTTTGAGGATCCTTTTTCTTACGTCCAAGATTTTTAAGGCATGCTTCCTTTATAGCTTTTCCATAAAGAGGAACATATTTGATAGCTTGAAACATAGGAATCTGGATATGCATGTTTTTTAGCTACTCAAGGATATCAAATGGTGTTTCTTCTTGGGGTATAGGTTTTTCCATGCTAAGTCTTTGTAGAAAGGGAGGATTAATTGAGCTATGAACATTAGTTTTACTTGGTATATCAGTTGGTTGGATAATATTTGACAAAGTAACTTTTGGTAGTGGTGCTAATGCTGCAGGAATGTCTGGAACTTCTGTTATAACAGGAGGCTCAGGTGTAGGTAGAGTAGTACCAGATCTCAAATGTATATCAAATATCTCTAGTGTATATGCAGGGTACTGTTGAGTATCAGTGGCATACATTGGTTGATGTTGTTGCTTGTTGTTAGGATTAGGATGAGGTTGAGAAGGCAATTTTGTTTGCTTTGGAATAGGACTTGTGGTTGTAGGAGGTGGCATTATTACAAGTTGAGATACTGGAGGTGGTAAGGGTGGATAACCAGGATTTTGGTTAGGCCACTATTGAGGCCCTCTCCATTGCTTATATGGTTGTCAATTCCCCTATGGTGTCTGCCATTGATTTTGAGTTTAATCAGGCCACTGGTTTTGCTATTGGTTAGGCCACTGGTTTTATTGTTGGTTGGGCCACTAGTTATTCCAAGCAGGTTGGAAGTACTGAGAAGGGTTTTGATAATTTTGGTTTTGCCATTGATTATTATAAGGACTAGAAAATTGCAAAGCATCTTGAGGCATACCTTGTCTTGTATCCCATGGCTAACATTGAGCAACAAAGAATACTTGCTCATCGTCTCCTTCTATTTTCATGTACTTAGTAGGTAGGTATTGGTTCTCCAAGTTCATCACCAACTTGCATCCACAGTCTTTCTTTGGTTTGCGGTAGTGAGGACAATACTCAGCTAGCTATGCTTCAGCATATGCATGCTTATTTTCTTGGAATTTATGGTGTCTAGGTGTGTAGTGACATCATTAATTATATCTTGCTTGAAATCTGACAACAGGTTCAAGATCTCCAACTTAGAAATTACCGAGTTGTTCCCCTTAGTAACTGTAGACTGGAATCCTCTGCCCTTTTTGACAATTGATTTTGAATAATTAAGGTAGATTTTATTGAGTTAATCATAGGAAGGTTGAGATATATCTCCTCTATCCATGAGGTCCAGTGCTTCCAAGCAGCTATCGTTTACTCCCCTCAGGAAAATGAGTTTTTGTGAATCCTCCTCCAACACATGTTGTTGGTTCTTCTACATATTGTACAAGAAGTGTGAAACATAATCTTCTAGAGTTTCATCCTCCTTCTGTGACATTTGAAAAATGTCATCTCCTCTTGGGTTACCCCACTTGCAATACTCTTTGTGCTTTTGCAGAAATAGAGTTTGCATTTCATCCTAGCTGGTTGTTGCATTAGCTCCTAAGCCCATAAACCATCATAGGGTGAACTCATTCTATGTTGCTGGAAACAACTTGAGATTGTGGGCATTAGTATTGTAGTCAAAGCTTTGACACAGAATGTCAAACTCAAACAAAAAGGTGTCAGGGTCTTCAGTTATTAGGCCATAGAACTTTGGTAGTGCAGTAGTGGGTATGTTTTGGAGATTAGCCTTGTTGATAAGGCTTGGAAGAGGAAATGGAAATGTAGGTTGTGCCATTAATAGAGGTATTTGAAACTAGAAGTGCTGCTAGAAAGGAATATTAGCTACATGATTATGGAAAATAGGTGCACTTGGAACATAATTATCAAGAAAATTGGTGAAAATTTTAGCGAAGGGTCGAAGGCCAATTGGATCAAAATGTGTTGCTTCAGAGGAAGATGCTACAGGAAATTTAGGACTTGCATCAACAAAAGATAATTCAACTTCTTCAAATTCTTTGTTGAGATTTTTAGACTCTCCTGGAAGAAATCTACCATATTCATCTCGTCTTCTTCCTCTTCAATGCATGCAAGTAAATTCTTCACACTTATGAAGCAAGTTCAGGAATGCAAACTTCTATCTAGGAAGAAGGAAACTATCTAAAAAAATGGAAAATGACTCAATAAGGTGTGAGGAATAACAGTCCACAAGATAAATGAGAGGGGGGTGAATCAGTTGTGATATAGATTATTAAACTTTAAACTTTATAAACCAAAACTGCAATGCAAATGATAACACAGTAAATGCCAACACAATAACACAATACTTGTTGTCCAGGAAACCTTGTTAAAGGTAAAACCCCCATAGGAATTAGAACCCATAAATAATGTATTGAGATTATAGTATCCATGTAAAATATTTAGCCCTATTAGGATCTTATAACAACATTACATTACACAGTCCCTGTTAGGAGACAGACCCTATTAGGAGTCAAGAAAAGTAGTAGGCTCACTGCCCAAAGAAGGTTAAAGCCACCCTAAAGGATTCACAATTTGAACAAATGTATATAGGAGATATATAATCTAGTGAACTGTCTAATAGAAACTATCTTTGCTTGGTTAGTTCCAATAAAGTATTCTTATCACAAAACTCTTCTCTACATCCAGCAGCAAAACAAGCCTCGCAGCTTTCACTTCTCTTCCTTTTAAATCTCTTCCTCTACCACTTCCACATCTTTCCAAAAGAAAAGATCACTCATATATACCCTTCTACAATAATTCATTAGGTCGGCCAGTTAATCTTTCCTAATACACAAATAATTAATTAGGTCGGCCAATTAGGATTTCCCAATATAGAGATAATTATATAACCCCTTGCTAAGATACACATAATACCTATTACAATTAAACATCATTTACAATCCATTAGTTATACTCCCAGATCCACAATCTGCTCTCACAATTCATATTAATCGCTACATGTCTAAAGTCGGCCACCAAATAGATCCCCTCCAGAATACACGCTACAACTGATGTCACCATAATGCTCATGCCAATAGAACACAACCCAATATTCCAAAATATGTCCTTTGTCAATCAGTAAGCTCACATCACCTGAAATATCTTTGCTAGTAAGATACATCCAAAATACAAAGACCTTCTCTGTCAAGCATCACAGTTATAGTCCAGAAACTAGTCTTCACCAAAAAAAATTTAACATCCACCATATGTAACATAAAGCCAAGCAACCTTAGGAATAAGGTAAACACATATCCTTCTTCATATAACCAACTTTGATCATTTTGAAACATCTGTATAGTGTCTGTACACTTCTGCCAGTCAAGTAACCAGTCTGTCCTGTCCACAGAAACATATGTTGACATCAGTGAAAAAACGTGAATATCAACAACATGATTAGTACCCAAAACTGATATCATCCAACAATATCCCCCTTTGGCATTGATGGAAACATATGGGAGAATCCATCAACCCAATATCAACTCAAAATTACTTTCTCCTCTCAATACAATCTTCTCAATATCCTCAACACAATTCTTCCCAAAATAGTAGGGATTTTCACATAGATTCTTTCTCTCTTTGGAAGAAATGGAAAAGGGTTCCATAAATCATCTATAATCTTTTGTTCCTGCGATCATTCCCCCTGAGGAGTAGATCCATACATCGAGTCCAGAAAATGATATAGCTCTGAAAGCCACTGGACTGATGCATATCTGCATCAATCAATTGTCACAAGGAGGGGCTCTAAACCCAAGCATGCTTATGAGATACTCAAAAGCATATTTTGGCAAAGTTTTTTGTAAATATATCTGCTATTTGTTCCTTTGTTGTAATATATTCCAGTTTAATCTCCTTCTCTACTACCTTCTCCCTCAAGAAGTGATACTTAATAGAAATATGTTTAGTCTTTGAATGCATTGTAGGATTCTTCGACATGTTCACTATGCTGGTATTATCATAATGGATAACCACTGGTTCTTCAAAAATTATTCCATTGTCCTTCATCATTTGTTTCATCCAAACAACTTGTGTGCAATTTATTGTAGCAGAAACATACTCTGATTTAGCAGTAGATTGAGCAATATAGTTTTGCTTCTTGCCCAACCAAGAAACCAACCTTTTCCCAAGGAAAAATGCACCACCACTAGTACTCTTTCTATCATCCACATTACCTGCCCAATCAACATCAGTATAAGCCTGTAAAATAAAATCATTTGATTTTTCATACTATAATCCATACTATGTTATTCCTTTCAAATATCTAAAAATTATTTTCATAGCAGTAAGATGTGTCTCTTTAGGATCTTCTTGATACCTTTCCATAATACCAACTACATTGGTAATATCTGGTCTAGTGTGAGTTAGATATTGAAGACCACCAATCATAGATCTATACTTTGTCTAAACTAAACTTTGAGTCTCATCATTACTAGTCAATTTATGTTCAGTTACCATAGGTGTTCCAACAGGTTTACAATCTTCCATTCCAAACTTCTTCAACATTTCCTTAAGATACTTGGTCTGAGATATAAAAATGCCATTCTTACTCTGATTAATTTGCAAACCAAGAAAAAACTTCATTTCACCAATCATTGACATCTCAAATTCATTTTCCATTTATTTAGAGAACTTCTTAATCATCTTATCATTGCCTCCAAAAATGATATCATCAACAAAAACTTCTATGATTAAGATTCCATCTTCATCAGTTCTTAAATATAAATTACTGTGTGCATTACCTTTTCTAAAACCAAGACGAAGTAGATACTTGTCCAGTCTTTCATACCATGCTCTAGGTGCTTGTTTCAGTCCATATAGTTCTTTCTTGAACTTACAAACCATGTCTCTATCCTCTGTCAAACAAAATCCATCAGGATGCTCAACATAAACTTCTTCTTCTGGATCAACATTCAAGAATGGTGATTTCACATCCATCTGATAAACTTTAAAAATTTTATGTGCAGCATAAGCAAGAAATGATCTCACAACTTCCAACCTAGCAACATGAGCAAATGTTTCTTCATAGTCCATGCCTTCTTGTTGTGAAGAGCCTTTACACACCAATCTAGCCTTGTTTCTTACCATTGTTCCTTCCTCATCCATCTTATTTATGAAAACCCATTTTGTACCTATAACATTTTTGTTCTTAGGCCTTGGAACCAATTCCCAAGTATTGTTTTTCTTTATCTATTCAAGTTCTTTTTCTATATCTTTAGTCCAAGATTCATTTATACATGCTTCATCAATATTCTTTGGCTCAACTTGAGAAATCAAACAAATTTCATCTCTAACTCTAGATCTAGTCATCATACCTTTATTTGCATCACCAATAATTTGATCTTCAGGATGGTTCTTCTTAACATACCTCGAAGACTTTGGAGTCTTAGTAACTTCAGTCACTTCATCTTCAATTTCATTTTCAATCATCAAAGGTTCTTCAAGTTCAACAGTGACTTCTTTCATCTCTGTAATCTGAATACAGTCCTACATTCTTTCCTGAATCTGAAACTTTTCATCTATCCTCACATTGGCGCTTTCAATCAACTTCCTCAATCTCATATTGAAACATTTATATGCTTTAATCTTAGTAGAATAACCAAGAAAAATTCCTTCATCACTTCTAGCATCAAACTTCCCTATCTCATAATCTCTTTTGATATAACATTTACTTCCAAATGTTCTAAAATATTGTACAGTAGGTGTATGATCAAACCATAATTCATAAGGAGTCTTTCTTGTACCTTCTCTAATCTGTATTCTTCTCAAGGTGTACATAGCAGTGCCAACTGCTTCTCTCTAGTGACCATGTGACACATTTCCTTCCAGCAACATAGTCCTTGCAACATCTAATATAGTTTTGTTTCTTCGCTCTGCTATCCCATTCTGTTGTGGAGTTCTAGGAGCTGATGTCGGTCTATATATTCCATGTTCTTCACAGTAGGTATTAAATAAATATGATGTAAACTCTCTACCTCTGTCTAATCTCAAATATTTTATCTTCAAACTATATTCATTCTCAACTTTTGCTTTAAATAACTTGAATTTGTCTAATGCTTTAGATTTATCTCTCAAAAATGTAACCCGCATCATTCTAGAAAAGTCATCAACAAAAAGTATAAAGTACCTTTCACCATAATATGATCTTCTTCTTGTAGAACCAAATAGATTTGTATGCACTAGATCTAACTTCCCTTTTGTTGAATAAGATTTGCTTTTAAAACTACTTCTAGTCTGCTTCCCCATAACACACTCTCTACACATAGTGTTAGATGGGTTTACAATCTTAGGTAGATCTCTTACAACATTATTCATACTTTCCTTCACAATGTAATCAAAGTTAACATGACAAAATCTTATATGCCACAACCAACTGTCATCAACCTTCACAATAAAATAGGTAGCTTCAGATGTATTCAATTCAAATAGATTACCTCTAAATTTAGTAACAGATGCAATCAAATCTCCTAATTTACTTCTGATAGAGCATTTCCCATTAATGAATTTCAACTGATAACCTCTGTCCACTAACTGTCCAACACTCAATAGATTATGCTTAAGTCCATGAACAAGTAATACATTTTCAATATTTGTCTTTCCATCCAGAGAAATAGATCCTACTCCAATAACAAGTTTAGGAGTATTGTCACCAAATCTAACAACACCACCATCATATCTTTTCATACTCATAAATTTGTTTTTATCTCCAATCATATGATGTGAACAACCACTGTCTATAACTCATTCATATTTCTTTTCAACATGAGATACTAAGGCTTTTTCCTCATGTGTAGGTTCATCATCCTTTATAGCAATAAATCCAATTTCATCATAGTCACTATCATCATCAAAAATACCCTCACTAGCATAATAACATTCCTTGACTTTAGGACACTTCAATTCTTAAAACTTAGGTTTATGCTTAGGAACCCTTGTAGGACATCTAAATGCAAAATGACCAATCTTGTTACATGAAAAACATTTCAAAGCTAATTTTCCTTCAAATTTACCTTTACCTCTCTTCTCTCTTATAGCGATCAATGCTACCACTTCATCTAGCTTTATTTCTTCTTCCTGTATATGTTCCCATTCCTCAACATAGTCTCCAAGATCTTCTCTTAGGTCATAATTACTATTGCTCACAATTATAGATAAGGTCTTTTTGTTCTTATGCAGGTTGCCTTGAATGCTAACTCAACTTTAGGTAAAGTATTTCCCAATTCTGTGACCTCAAAAGTAGTTAGCTTTCCAATCAACATCTCTCTAGTGAAGTTTGATGTCAAAGGTATAATCTCCTCTATAGCTTTTACTTTGGTTCTATAAACAGGTGTCAAAGATATGATTATCTTTTCAATCACTTCTTCCTCACTGTAAGTACCTCCAGAGTTTCTAATGTCAGTAACCACTTTAGTAATTATTTGTCCATATGCCCTAATGTTCTCATCTTCTCTCATCTTTAGTGATTACATCTTTGTTTTCCAGTTCTGTAGCTTTGTCTATTTTATAAATTTGTCTCCATATAGTGCCTCCAATCTTGTCCACATCTCATGTGCAGAATCCAATTCTTTTACTTCTGTGAATTCACCTTCCGAAAGTGTGTTGATCAATGATTCCCTTATGACCATATTACATGAAAATAGTTTCTTTTCATCTTCAATAGCTTTCTCTATTTCATCCTTAGTCTCTATCTTTTCATTCTTCTTTGTGATCATCCAATAGTCAATTCGCAAACATAGCAAATGTGTTCTCATCTTGTTCTTCCAACTATCAAAGTTTTTAGGATAAAATTTCAGACTATCCTTCCTATAGTAACTCATCTTCAGGATCACCTCAAGCTATTAAGATTTCTCTCTAAGGACCAGTAACTATGATACCAATTGTTATAACAGTCCACAAAACAATTGAGAGGGGGGGGTGAATTAGTTGTGATATAGATTATTAAAATTTAAACTTTATAAACCAAAACTGCAATGCAAATGATAACACAGTAAATTCCAACACAATAACACAATACTTGTTGTCGAGGAAACCCTGTTAAAGGTAAAACCCCAATGGGAATTAGCACCCACAAATAATTTACTAAGAGTATAGTATCTCTTTTAAAATATTTAGCCATATCAGGAGCTTATTACAACATTACAGTACAGATTCCCTGTTAGGAGACAGACCCTGTTAGGAGTCAAGAAAAGTAGTAGGCTCACTTCCCAGGCACACTGCCAAAAGAAGGTTAAAGCCACCCTGAAGGATTCACAATCCAAACAAGTGTATATAGGAGATATACAATCCAGTGAACTGCCTGATAGAAACTATCTTTGTTTGGTTAGTTCCAATGAAGTATTCTTATCACAAAACTCTTCTCTACATCCAACATCAAGACAAGCCTCACAAATTTCACTTCTCTTCCTTTTCAATCTCTTCCTCTACCACTTCCACATATTTCCAAAAGAAAATATCACTCACATATACCCTTCTACGATAATTTATTAGGTCGGCCAGTTAAGCTTTCCTAATACACAAATAATTAATTAGGTTGGCCAATTAGGCTTTCCCAATATACAGATAATTATATAACCCCTTGCTAAGATGCACACACTACCTATAACAAGTAAACATCATTTAAAACCCATTAGTTATACTCCCATATCCGCAATGTGCACTCATAATTCATATTACACGCTACAAGTTTGAATTCGACCACCAAATAGGTCTCCACCAAAATACACGGCACAACTGACATCACCATAATGCTCACACCAATAAAACACAACCTAATATTCCAAAATATGTCCTCTGTCACTCAGTAAGCTCACATCACCTAATATATCTTTGCCAGTAAGATATACCTGAAACACAAAGACCTGCTCTCTCAAGCATCACAGTTATAGTCCAGAAATTAGTCTTCACCAAAACAACTGTAACATCCACCATTTGTAACATAAATCCAAGAGACCTTAGGAATAAGGTCAACACATATCCTTCTTCATATAACAAAATTTGATCATTCTGAAACATTCGTATAGTGTCCGTACACTTCTGCCAGTCAAGTAACCAGTCTGTCCTCTCCACAAAAACATATGTTGACATCAGTGACAAAACATGAATATCAACAACATGATCAGTACCCAAAACTGATATCATCAAATATAAGGTTCTTAGCTTGACAACATCCCCGACAATGACGCCAAAAATGAACTGCCTCACAATAGATACTAGTAATCATGCCAAAGCTTCTCCTAGGAGTAGTATATTCAAACCAAGGATTACTTTTCCTATCATGAAGTGCATTTAAATTGTCAACCCAGGGATGTATACTTGAAATGGGACAACATAATATGTGCACTAAGTTTCTCAAAGAGTCATGCTACCTATGTTGTAGGAAGTAAAAATGCATGAAATAAACCTACGCTATTGTTGCAGGAAAGGTAAACACACTTGACTACTTAATGGAAATAATGCTGAAAACTACAATATTAGTTTAAACCTATTCTATAAACCCATGGCATTCAACACAATTATCCTTGCAAGTGCTGCAGGAACATACATGAATCTAATGCTGCAAGAATGAAACAGTAAACTCCTATTTGAAATACTGTAAATGTTGAAAGTAAATCTAATCTACTCTAATCTAGTCCACCTCCCAAGTGGACCCCCTTGGTTGGATTCTTCTAACTAAATACTAACATAGAAGGTAAACCAAAATCTCTTAATTATACTTCAAAATTGGATTACATAAGAACAATGCACAGAACTAGAAAAGTAACTAGTTGTGCAAGATGCAACAATATATTTTCCAAAAACTTTGAACTTACAAACTAACAATCAAATCCCTATATATAGAGGATTGAAACTTATTCAAAACATAAGGATTAGTTCTAACTTAAATCTAACCATAGAAGAAAAAGGAAATGTAACAACCCACGACATATGTAATAAAGTCTGGATGACCGATTCAATAGGATAATGAGCACTGAGGAAATATAACAGAGCTATACTCTTATATTCTCTGAGATGGTGGCTCCTCCAATGTAGCAGGTGTGTCTCTTGGTGCCATGATTATTTTCCTGGTGCAAGGGAGGGTTGATAATGGGGCCAAGGGCTCTCCCAACTACCAAACCAACTTGCCAACACAATGCGAAAGCAACAACAATACAGTGAGAGAAGAAACAACAGTGATCCTTTTCATTAATTGATCAAACTCATTACATGTCGAGCTGTAAGGCCTTCCTAGTTTGGGCCATATATTTAAAGAATTAAAAATTGATCTTCATACATGTGAGTTTATAGACCTGTCTTACAATATCTCAACATATAATCTTCTATTACAATATGATATCAAAATCCTACCCACCAACTCCCTAAACAAATATATACAATAGTCCACCAAGAGAGGTCGGTGCTCAAATCCATAAGTGAGACCTAGATTTAGGTCCACACAGATCCCAATGATAGACCCCAAATTAATTAAGCCATGAAAATTAACTGAAGAAGTCGACCACCAGATCCAACTCCAAAATAAACATCTCAGGCAAAGGTTGACCGAGCAACAGAGTGACTCAGGAAAATAACACCCTTAGCAATAGGAAACAAACCTGAGCATCATAAGAGAAACCCGAGCAATAGGAAAATAAACAAGCATGCCTGAGCGATAGGAATTGAGCAACAGAAACAAGCATACCTGAGTGACAGACCCGAGCAATAGAGTATTTTCCGAGTAGCCTCTAAACAAACTAAAGAACAAAATAAACATATTTTTGGTTGAGAAGGATTGCCAAGGACCCAAGATGCTCCTGCATCAGACACCTGGGGTTAATATAAATGATTCCCTGAATCACGTATCAGGTCCAACCTAAAATGAATCCAACTTAGATTGAGAAATCCAAGATGAGTCCTCAATCGATCTGTTCTTCCACTTTACCAGATATTCCATGTATTCCTTTCCTCTTGTATTTTTGCCAATTCTCTATTTCAAAATCTTCTCAACTTCCTCTATCTGCTTACTAGGATAATCACTTGATATTGTTACTTCTTCATTAGGTTCATGATATTCACACAAGTCTGAAATATTGAATATAGGTGATAAATCCATGTCATCGGGTAATTCAACTTCATAAGCATTTCCACTATCATATCTTCTCAATATTTTGCAAGGACCAAATTTCTTCATCTTTAATTTACCATATGTTCCCATAGGAAATTTGCCTTTCTTCAAATGAACCATTACTGCATCACCAACTTCAAATGTTTTATGTCTTCTTGATCTGTCTGCACTATCTTTGTACTTCTGATTGCTTTTCTCCAGCTTCTGTTTTAAATCTTCATGAACTCAGCAAATTCTTCCACTTCAGCACTTCTCTTCTCTTCCCCAACAATATCTCTCAAATATGATATACCTCTCGGTTGTGTGCCATGAACAATCTCAAAAGGTATTTTTCCAGTACTTTTATTCACTGAACTGTTGTATGCAAATTCTTCTTGTGCCAACATCAAATTCCAATTACTTGGTGTGTCTCCAACTAAGCATCTCAAAAAAATACCCAAAATTTGGTTTACAACCTCTGTTTGTCCATCAGTCTATGGATGAAATGTAGAGCTAAAATTCAACTCAGTGTCCAACTTCTTCCAAAGTGTTCTCCAAAAATAGCTAACAAATTTACTGTCTTGGTCAGAGATGATAGTCCTAGGTAATCCATGTAATCTGACAATCTCCTTAAATAAAATATCTACTATATGTATTGCATCTGATGTTTTCTTACATGGTATGAAATGTGTCATCTTAGAAAATCTATCCACAACAACAAATATGGAATCATTACCTCTTGGTGTCCTAGGTAAACCAAGAACAAAATCCATGTTGATATCAATCCAAGGTTTCTCAGGAACAGTAATTGGTGTATACAAACTAGTATTCTGACTCACTCCTTTTGCAACTTGACAAATTCCATAACTTTTCACAAATTTCTGAACATCCTTATACAAATGAGGCTAAATTTACCTTTCCTTAAGCAAACTCAATGTTTTATCAATACCAAAATGTCCAGCCAGTCCACTACTATGTTTCTCCTTAATCAAATTACTTCTCATTTAACCTCTTGGTATACACAACTGAATACCTTTGAACACCATATCTTCCTGAATGAAATAGTCTTCATACTTACTTGATTGATTTAAATTAGGTGCTCTGCACACTCTCCATTGCTCAGAAAATCAGGATCACTTTCATACAAGCTTTTCATGTCATCAAAACCAAGAACTTCAATTCTCATTTCAGTCAACAAAGATATTCTTCTACTCAATGCATCAACAACTCGGTTAGATACTCCACTCTTATGTTTAATCATAAATGTGAAACTCTACAAATACTCTACCCATTTCATATGTCTCTGATTCAATTTATTCTGACTACCCAAATATTGTAAAGCCTTATGATCAGTATACAACACAAATTCATTTGGCATCAAATAGTGTCTCCATTTCTTCATAGCTTGAAGAATAGCATAGAGCTCTTGATCATAGACAAAATATCTCCTTTTAGCATCATTCAACTTTTCACTAAAGAAAGCAACAGGTTTACCTTCTCGAGTCAACAAAGCTCCAAGTGCACTTCCACTTGCATCACATTCAACTTGAAATACCTTATTGAAATAAGGTAATGCTAACACAGGTAATTCAACAACCTTCAGCTTCAAAGCCTCAAAACTCTTATCGACTCCATGTGTCCATTTGAATTCTCTTTTGTCGCCTCTCATTGTCTCAGTCATAGCATTACAAATAGAACTGAAATTTTTGATAAACTTCCTATAAAAACTTGTCAATCCATGAAATGATCTTACCTCACTGACATTTTCAAGTGTAGGCCAACTAAGTATAGCTTCAACCAACTCAGGATCCATGTTCAAACCGTCAACTGAAATTACAAAACCCAAGTACACAAGCTCTACTTTCATGAAGTAACACTGCTTCAGATTTATCAACAACTTTTCCTCTTTCAATCTCTGTGACACTTGCCTTATATGCATCAAATGCTCTTCTCTAGTCTTACTGAATATAAGAATATCATCCAAGTATACAATCACAGACTTATTCAAGAATTTCTTCAAAACCTCATTCATTAACCTCATAAAAGTACTCGGTACATTAGTTAAACCAAAGGGCATAACCAACCACTCATACAAACCTTCCTTTGTCTTGAAAGTGGTCTTCCATTCATCATCTTCTCTGATTCTTATACGATGATATCCACTTTTCAAATCAATTTTGGTAAAATATCTTTCTCCACTCAAACAATCCATTATGTCATCCATTCTCGGTATAGGAAACCTATACTTCACTGTGATCTTGTTAATTGCTATGAAATCAATGCACATTCTCCATTCTCCATTCTTCTTAGGTGCCAAGACAACATGTACTACACATGGACTCAAACTTTCTTGGATCAAACCTTTGTTCAACAATTCATGAACTTGTTGGTTAAGTTCTTCATTCTCGGTCGGTGTTAGCCTGTGTGGTGCTTTGTTTGGTAAACTAGATCCAGGAATCAGATCCATATAGTGACTGATATCTCTCATTAATGGTAAACCATCAGGTACATTATCTGAAATTATCTCCTTGTACTCAGTGAGCAACTTCTCAACTTTTGTAGGAATGTCATCTTCTATATTCTTACTCAGTTTGTTAGGAATCAAAGCATAACATATATCATTTTTTTAAAAATCCTTAACAAACTGTCTACCTTCCATCAAACAAACTTTCATAGATGTACATATCTCATCAACATATTCTTCAATCAAAGGTAACAAAATTTGCTTCTTACCATCAACCCAAATAGAATATCTATTCGATCTTCCATCATGTATAGCATGTCTATCATATTGCCAAGGTTTACCCAACAAAATGTGACAACAATCCATTGGCATAATATCACACAACACATTATCACAATACTTTCCAATTTTTAGATTCACAAAACATTGTTCACTCACCATTAATGTGTGTTCATCCTTGATCCATGAGATCTGATAGGGCTTCGGATGCTTCATCCTCTCCAACTGCAATTTTGTAACCATTTCCTCAGATGCTAGATTATTTGAATTTCCACTATCAACAATTACCTTCCAAACTTTGTCTGCAACTCTACATCTGGTCTTGAACAAACTTTTCCTGACAGGATCTTGCTTATCCTTCTCACCCCATAGTATCCTTCGGATCATGAGATTTCCTTCCTTTTTAGCTTCATTTGGTGACTCCTCTTGCACCAAAGCATTTCTGCTGCTATTTCCTTTCTTTTTTGCATGTATACACTCAAAGGATTTATGTCCTTCCTCTCCACAATTGTAACAAGTTACTTGGAATCCTCTTATGCTATGACCACCTCTGGATTAATTACCTCTTCCTCAGTATGAACATCCACCATTCCATTCAGTCTTTCCTTTGTCTTGAGATGTGTCTAAAATTGAGTTGTCTAGTTCAGATCTACTATTTTCACCATGAGATCTACCTCTTCCTCTAGGGAATCTACCACCTTTGCCTCTTTGTCTTTGTTCATCTTTTTTTAAACTTTTCCTCAGCTTTGAGGGAAAATTGATATGCCTCCTCAATGCTTTCCATCTTGACCAAACTGATCTCATCTTGTATAGAACTTCTCAATCCATTCAGGTATCTTGCTACTCTTTCCACTTCATCTTCAACATGTCCATATCTGATGTCCAATCTATAGAATTCTTCAGTGTAGTCTTTTACAGATATGTCTTTCTGCTTCAAACTTTGCATTCGCCTGATTAGGTTAATCTGATAATCACAAGGTAGAAAATTGCCTCTCAATTTGTTTACCATCTTATCCCATACCTTGATTTTGTCTTTACCTTTCTTCTTTAGATCTAATTGCAGATGTTCCCATCATAAGGATGCATAACCTTTAAATTTTGTGCTTGCAATATTCACCTTCTTATCCTCTGATACATTCTCGTATTCAAAATACTTTTCCATCTCAATTATCCAGTCAATCAATTGATCAGAATACAATTTTCCACTATACTCAAGAGGATTAAATTGAGGTGTGGATTTCAAACTTTTCCAGGCTCTTAGGAATCTTTTTTCTTCGTGATCCATAATAGGTGCAGGTGCAACTGATGAACTATTACTAATTGAATGTTTGAAGATATTAAGTTGATGATCACCAAGACACGGGAAGTTAATGCAAAGACATTAAATCAGTTAATGTTTTGTATTGTCATTGATGACAACTTGATATAATCTGTATGGTCATGTACATACTGCTAAAGACTTCAAAGAACCAATGAATCAAGGCTATGCTATCAGTAATGCATAAAAGTTAAGTATTCACAAAGTGACTGTATACACCGACGGACAGAGTAAACCAATGAGAGAAAAGTCACAGTGTTACCCGATGAGCAAAAGCATAGCATTACCGACGAAGCAAAGTCACAAGTGTTACCTGACGAGCAAAAGCATAGTGTAACCCGACAGACAGAATTACAATGTTTCCCAATGGACGGAGATCCCGAAGACAACTGAATTCACACCAACGAAACAGTCAGTTGTCACCAGCGACTAACTAAAGTATTGACTAATAGAATAGAGAGTTCAGAAAAGACAAAATGCTTAGTTGTCAAGAGCTAAATATAGACTTAACTGGTACTTACCATTATTCTATTCGACAAGATAAAGTTGGAGATAAGTAAATGATTTAAATCTACTTAGTCCAGTTGGCAAGAAGATCTCTACGAGATAAATCAAGAGTTTTGCTTTAAATCTAATTAGTGAGAATTGTGGATCACGCCAAGATCAAGAAAGCCAAGAAATGGTGAAATAATGCCTATAGAAGAGACAATATCATTCATTATGAATAAGGGGAGTGATAAGAAAATAGATGTTGAAGAGATTCTGAAGGATAAGAAAGTCTTCATTTAGACCTGATCAATCAAGTTGAGGAAATAGCTAAATTCTGCAGACACCAATGAACAGTGATATAGCATCATAGAGCAGAACAATGTGGAGCAAAGGTATTGAATCGATAACATTGATCAGAAAGGTAATGCACTTAAAATAGATTTGAAAATATGCAATTCTAGTTGTATATGTGAACAAATCAATTTACTATTTCAGTTTAATCATTGAAGTATCAAGTCTCTTAACCGAGCAAGACTTAAAAGTCTTTTCTAATTGAGATACATCCCAAGGAGTATCAAAAATTTTGATCATACAAAGTAGCATTCAATATTCTCGATACCTATTGACATGCCAAGAGTGTGTTTGATCAAGGATGGTATCATTAGATGCCAGATAGTAAGTGACAAACTATTCATTTAAATCCTCTAAAAAGGTCACACCTAACAGTGTGTTTGTAACCTTTAACAGGGTTGGATCTTAACCGAGCTCACTTCAGAAGAGTGAAAATTTGGGGTATCAGTCCCAGTGGTTTTTCCCTTAACACGGTTTCCACATTAAAAATCCATGTGTCATGTGTTTATGAGTCATTACTTTACTATTTTGCATTTCACATAAGTAAATTTGGATTGATCGGTATACACTAGTTATTTACTGTGTTTTGGTAAATAGGAAGACTACTTATCGGTAAACATACAGAAGAAGGTTTTACAAAGCATTCCAACAAGTAGTAATATGATATAAGTATTTAAAGGCAATCGCCTTGTAGGACTGAATATAACTAGAGGCTTATATATGTGGTAATAAGTTTTAAGGGTTGATTTAAGGATTAATTTTTTAGGCCATTGATTCCCCCCCCCCCTCCCCTCAGTTATTACTAACAATTTGTATCAGAGCTTGTGTGCTTAGAAGGAAGGTTTTCAAGACCTAAGCTAAAGATCACAAGATGAATAGACAAGATGTGCCCAAGTTGAACAAAGGCAACTTTGCTTCATGGAAAAGCAGGATAAGACTCCACTTATCAGGTATTTGAAATTGTGTTACTCAATACTTAGATACTGAATATGTTTTTCCCATAGGAGCACTCATAGTTGAACAAATAAGAGAGAAGAATGAGCACAAATGCATGATAATAGAGCTTGCTTCCTCACTCTCCGATGCTGAATTTGAAGATGTCAAAGCATGCACAACTGCAAAGCAGATGTGGGATAAATTGAAGCTTGTACATGGTGGTGATAAAAATGTCCTGAGAGCCAAGGCATAAAGTCTTAGAGAAAATTTTGATGATCTCAGAATGAAAGAAGGTGAAAACATCACATAGTACAACACAAGAATCAAAGAGGTAGTCAATGCTATTCGAGGAGTTGGAGGTGTACTAGAAGAAGCGACAGTGGTAAGTAAATTTCTAAGAACCTTACTGCCTACTTATGCTATTAAAGTATCTGCCATACAAGAAATGAGAGCAGTAGAAAATAACAATGTTACTCTAGATAGTTTGATTGGAAGAATGATTTCATTTGAGATGAATAACTTTGATAATAGTGTCTTACCAAACATAGAGTCT
>MU224081.1:804174-818850 GCA_018584345.1 Thuja plicata
GTAAATCAAGTCATAAACACACTATGAGAAAAGATAGTGAAAGTGAAAGTGAAGAAGAAGATCTTGATGAAATTGAAGCACTTATGGCTAGAAGAATGTAGAGAGGCAAAGGTAAATACAAAGGTAAGTTACCACTTGTATGTTTTAATTGTAAAGAGATTGGACACTTTGCTGAAAGATGTCCTAACAAAAGAAAAGATGACAGAAGTAATGACAGGTCATTTGAAAAGAAGTTTGACGGAGGTGATAACCAAGATTATAGAAGCAACCGACAATTAGAAAGAAGAGATAATTGAGACTACAAGGACAAAGGAAAGAAGGCAAGTTACCTAGCTACATGCAAAGATGAATATACTGACACCGAAACTGATGAAGACATCGGGATGATGTTTGTGGCAGTAAAATATGGTTCAGATGGAGACAAAGAAAGATATGTAGAAACTACACTCATATCTAAAGTTAGTAAAAATGATGTTTGGATCATAGATAGTGGCTGCAGTCACCATATGACCGGTCACAAACAAAAGTTTGAGACTTTTGAATACTATAATGGTGGTTCAGTAAGAATGGGTAATGATACACCTTGTCTAGTTGAAGGTAGAGGAACCATAATGTTGAATAACTTGATATTTTTGAAAATGCTTATTGGGTGAAAGGATTGAATTATAATCTATTGAGTGTTTCTCAGTTGAATAATTCAGGTCATAAAGTAGCATTTGAAAATAAGAAGGTAAAGATCTTCAATGAATCAGGAAAGCTGATTGGTACCGGTGAGTAGACAAAAGGTAACTTATTCTATCTGAATGATACTAACACCACTTGTTTAATGGATAGAAATGAAGACATATGGTTGTGGCACAAAAGATTGTGTCATGTAAACTTTGACAACATGATAAAGATAAGCAAAAAGAGAAATGTAAGAGGCTTACCGACGATGACTAAGCCTGACAATATCATGTGCAAAAATTGTCAAAAAAGTAAGATGACAAAGTCTAGTTTCAAAAGAAAAACCCATACATCTGATGTCATTTTAGAATTAGTCCATAGTGATCTATGTGGACCAATGAGGACAAAGAGTTACTATGGTGATAGATATTTTATTCTCTTTGTTGATGATTACTCTAGAATGATGACAATTATGTTTCTAAAAGATAAATCAGAAGCATTCAAGATGTTTAAATGGTAGAAAGCAATGGTAGAAAAAAAAATTGGTAAAGATTTTAAATGCTTAAGATCAGATAGAGGAGGGGAATTTATTTCAGATGAATTCACTAACTTTTGCAATGAGCATGGAATCAAAAGACATGTTTCTGCACCGAGAACACCACAACAAAATGGAATTGCTGAAAGAAGGAACAGATCCATTGTTGATTGTGCAAGGACACTGATGATAGAGAAAGGAATCACCCAAATCTTTTGGAGGGAAGCTGTCAGTGCTGCTGTTTACACATTGAACATAGTACAATTGAAGAAAGACACCAAGAAGACACCCTATGAGCTATGGTATGGTTACACACCCAATGTAAGTTACTTCAAGATCTTTGGCAGTCAATGTATATATTAAAAGATGATAGAAATGGAAATCTTGACTGCAAAAGTGATGAAGGAATATTTCTAGGGTATTCCACCAAGAGCAACGCTTATAAATGTCTCAATAAAGCCTCTAACAAAATTGTTGAAAGTGCAAATGTAAAGATAGATGAATTTGTAGAGAAGAATGAAAAAGAAAGCACAAGAGAACTAGAGGACTACAACATGTTTATTTATAATGAAGAACCTGACACTCTACTCGAGAAACAATGTATAGCTCTTGAGCAACATAATATTGCAACTGAGCATCAGGTTGCAAATACCAAAAATCAGGATATTGCTCAAGATGATGTACCAAGTGATGGAGATCAGAATGAAGGACACAATGATGATCAAGATGATAGACAAATAATTGAACCTATACTTTCCAGATATGTCAGAAGGAACCATCCACAGAACCAGTTCATTAGAGACAAGAAGGTTGGTATGAGAACCAGAAGTAAGTCTCTAAACACAAGATGTCTAATTTGTGATTTTGAGCCAAAATCTGTCAATGTTGCACTTGATAATGAAGAATGGATTAGTGTTATGAATGAAGAAATTGAGCAGATTGAGAAAAACAAGACATGGACACTTGTACTGAGACCAGATGACAAGAATGTCATCGATACAAAATGGATATTCAGAAATAAACTAAATGAGAATGGAGAAGACATCAGAAACAAAGCAATACTAGTATGCAAGGGGTATACACAAGAAGAAGGGAATGACTATGGAGAAAAAATTTCACCCATTGCTAGGCTAGAAGGAGTGAAAATATTACTTGCTTATGATGTATTTAAAGGATTCAAGGTATATCAAATGGATTTCAAGTCTGCATTCCTAAATGAAATACTTGAGGAAGAGGTATACATTGAGCAACCAGAGGGATTTATTGATCTAGACAAGAGGAAAATGGTATGTAGACTACACAAAGATTATATGGATTGAAACAAGCACCAAGAGCCCGGTATGAAAGACTTCATTCATATCTCATAAGTATTGGATTTGTAAGAACTAGTGAAAACAGTAATCTTTATTTGAAGGAAGATACTGATGCTAACATTTTGATTGCTGAAATATTTGTTGATGACATCATATTTGGAGGTAATGATATGCTATGAAAATCATTTGCAAATGAAATGAGAAAAGAGTTTGAGATGTCTATTTTTGGAGATATCAAGTTCTTTCTTGGTCTACAGATCATGTAACAAGATGAAGGCATTTTCATTACACAATCCAAATACATCAAGGAAGTGCTGAAAATATTCAAGATGGAATATTCCAGGCCAGTTGGAACACCGATGGCAACTGGATGTAAGCTAAAAAAGGAGGACAAGTCACCTGAGGTAAATTAGACTTTGTATAGATCAATGATTAGAAAACTCATGTATGTTGTACATAATAGACCAAATATTGCACATGCAGTAGGAATAGTTGCAAGATTTTCTGCTAATCCTAGGGAATCAATGACTGTTGTGAAAAGAATCCTAAGATATCTGAAGAATACCGAGGAATATATCTTATGGTATAGAAGAGAAGGCAAATTTGAACCTAATGTCTTTACCGACACTGATTGGGCTGGAAACATTGATGACCGAAAGAGCACAACTGGATGAGCATTCTTTATGGGTAACAGACTGGTCACATGGATCAACAAGAAGCAAGGATGAATCTCTCAGTCTACTGCAGAAGCAGAGTATGTTGCTGCTGCTGCAAACTTCTCAAATATTGCATGGATCAAACAGTTACTAGAAGGTATGCATATGAAAATTCTTGAACCAATAATTATCTATTGTGACAATACTAGAGAAATAAACATCTCCAAGAATCCAGTCATTGTTAGTAATAACTGAGAGGGGGGGGGGGGGGGGGGGGAANGGGGTTGAATAAGTGGCCTCAAAAATTTATCCTTCAAACTTAACCATCGATCAATAAACCTCAAATTATTATGTCCCTACAAGATGCATGCCATGAAATACTTATAATGATTAACGGTGTTCTCTGTCTTTCCTTATTCTTTCTTGATTACCGATAAGCAGTATAACTATTTACCAAAACTCAATAAATAAGCAGAGTATACCGATCAATCCAGTGTTAACTATGTCAGATACAAAACAATAAAGAAGTGAATCATACACACATAACACATGAATTTTTAATGTGGAAACCCTATTAGGGGAAACACCACTGGGACCGGTACCCCAAATTTTCACTCTTCTGAAGTGAGCCCTGTTAGGAGCCAACCCTGTTAAGGGTTACAAACACACGGTTAAGTGCGACCTTGTTAGAGGATTTTATACATACAAGTTGTCACTTAGTATCGGGCATCTATTGCTACCATCCTTGAATCAACCTCCTTCTTATACTGTCAATAGGTATAAGGCAAGTCCAATGCTAATTTGAATTGCATATTTTCAGATCTATTTAAGTACATTACCTCTCTGATCAATGTATCAATTCAATTCTTTGTGCTCCACACTTTCTGCTCTGTGATGTTGTGCTTCACTGTTCATCGGTGTCTGCAGAATTCCTTAGCTCTTCTTTAGCTTGATTGATTAGGATTGTATGAAGTTATTCTACATCAGTTTCTCTTCAGCATCCTCTTTCTATTCACTCCCCTTAATCCCATTCATAAATGAATTAAGCTTGTCTCTTATATAGACATGATATTCATTATTTCTTGATTCTTGATTTTTGGCGTGAAAAACAATCCATCCAATTTGATTTAAAGCATAACTCTTGATTTGTCTCATAATTATCTTCTTGCCAACTGTACAAATCATCTTTAAATCAATCACTTAACTGTGGTCGAATAAAAAAAAGAAAACAACCAGTTAAGTCTATCTTTAGCTCTTTCCAGCTAGATATTTCATCATTTTTTGAACTCTCTGTTCCGTCGGTCACCTTTGCAGTTAGTTATCGGTGACAATGGTCAGTTCCATTGGTGAGACTCTAGTTAGCTTCGTGATCTCCATCTGTCAGGCATCATTGGATTTTTTACTCGTCGGGCAACTTTATGACTTTGCTCGTCAGGCATCACTATGGTTTTGCTTCATCGGGCAACACTGTACTTTAGCTCATCGGGTATCACTGTGACTGTTCTTCTTTTCTCTGACCGTCGGTGTGCACTCGATCAGTTTTGTTTGTCACTAAGTGAATACTTCACTTTTATGCATTGCTGAAAGCATAACCTTCGTTCCATTGATTCTCTAAAGTCTTTGGCATTATGTACATGACCGTACAGATGATATCAAGTTGACATCAATGACAATACAATACATTAACTGATTTAATGCCTTGCATTATCTTCAACTTAACATTATCAAACATTCAATCAATTACATGTCATCAATCTCTCCCTTTGGCATTGATGGCAACATACTATATTATCACACTATACTATTTCTAATACAATATGAAATACAACAGTTGAGATTCATCAAACTACCAATCTTTTTGTTCTGTCAACCGATAAATTTCTAACCATCAGTAAGCTTTGTTTTAGCTTAGATTTGATTCTTGAAGCTCTCTATCTTTTGATGTGTTGTGTCCTCTCCTTGTGTCAATTTCTCTCCCTTGGTTGTTCTCTCTCTTTTGATGTTTTTTTCTCTTGTCAACAACTCTCCCTTTGTCTAATCTTTCCATACAATTTGCTCTCCCTAAGGATATAATCTTTCCATAAAATTTTCTCTCCCTAAGGATATAATCTCTCCCTGTTGGAGTAATGTGATAATGGATAATCTCTCTCCCTTTTCTGAAGAATGTGATAGTATAGATAATCTCTCTCCCTTTGACAACAATGCCAAATAAATATTTTACAAATATCTGACATTCATGTCAAACAATCATTTCTTTCCATCCATAATATATTCCTTGAATTTCCCTTATCCATCAGCAATACAACAATATGCTCAGGTGCTTGGTGAAGATATATACCTGTCTGTATATAGATGTAGCTTTGAAGTTCATCTCTTTTCTTGCATCAACATTAATACATATCAACATTAATACATTAAAACAAAGCATATTGCTATCAAGTATCATTATTCGAGAGAACAAGTTCAAGCAAAGGAGGTGATACTTGAGTATGTGCAATCAAAGGAACAATTATCTAATATCTTCACCAAGCCATTGCCCAAGGATGCATTTGAGTACTTGAGAAAAATACTACGGCTCAGACCCTTGTTTACTGGTCAGTAAGATGACTAGAAGGCCACATCAGCCTACATATTATCAGAATATCATTCATGTTGATGCAAGAAAAGATATGGAATTCAAAGATACATCTATACACAACAAGGTATTTATCTACTCCAAGCACCATATTTGTTATATTGCTGATGGATTGGAAAATTCAAGGAGTATATTATAGATGGAAAGAATTGTTTGGCATTACTGTCAAATATTTGTTTGGAATTGTTGTCAAAGGGAGAGATTATATCAATTATCACATTAGGGAGAGATTATATCCATCACATTATCCAAAGCGAGAAATGTAACCAGAAAGGGAGAGATTGCTGACAACAAAGAAAGTAGACATCAAAAGAATAGAGAACAGTCAAAGAGAGAGAGTTTGACACAGGAAAAGAACACATCACATCAGAGGAAGAAAGGTTCTACATCTATACAGTGAAGGGATTGAAGACAAAAAGAGATTTGCAAGAATCAAATCTAAGCTCACATAAGCTTATCGAGGACCATATATTTGTTTTGGTTATAGTACATAAGATTGGTAGTTTGATGAACTTCAACTATTATATTTCATATTGTATTAGTAATAATATAGTGTGATAATGTAGTGTGTTGCCATCAATGCCAAAGGGAGAGATTGATGAACTATAACTGATTGAATGTTTGAAGATGTTAAGTTGATGATCACCAAGACACATAAAGTTAATGCAAAGACATTAAATTAGTTAATGTATTGTATTGTCATTGATGACAACTTGATATAATATGTATGGTCATGTACATACTACTAAAGACTTCAAAGAACCGATGAATCAAGGCTAGGCTATCAGTAATGCCTAAAAGTTAAGTATTCACAAAGTGACTGTATACACCGACGAAGTGTATACCGACGGATAGAGTAAAACAATGAGAGAAAAGTGACAGTGTTACCCGATGAGCAAAAGCACATCATTACCAATGAAGCAAAGTCACAAGTGTTACCCAACGAGAAAAAGCACAGTGTAACCTGACGGACAGAATTATAGTGTTGCTCGATGGATGGAGATCCTGAAGACTACTGAAGTCACACCAACAGAACAGTCAGTTGTCACTGACGACTAACTGAAGTATTGACTGACAGAGTAGAGAGTTCAGAAATGACAAAATGCTTAGCTTTCAAGAGCTAAATATAGACTTAACTGGTACTTATCATTGTTTTATTCGACAAGATAAAGCTGGAGATAAGTAAAGGATTTAAAGTTGCTTAGTCCAGTTGGTAAGAAGATCTCTACGAGATAAATTAGGAGTTTTGCTTTAAATCTAATTGGCAAGAATTGTGGATCACACCAAGATCAAGAAAGCCAAGAAACGTTGAAATCATGTCTATATAAGAGACAATCTTATTCATTATGAATAAGGGGAGTGATAAGAAAATAGATGCTGAAGAGATTCTGAAGGAGAAGAAAGTCTTCATTTAGACCTGATCAATCAAGATCAGGAAAGAGCTAAATTCTGCAGACACCGATGAACAATGATACAACATCACAGAGCAGACTAGTGTGGAGCAGAGGTATTGAATTGATGACATCGATCAGAAAGGTAATGCACTTAAAATAGATCTGAAAATCTGAAATTCTAGTTGTGTATGTGAATAGACCATTTTACTGTTTCAGTTTAATCATTGAAGCATCAAGTCTCTTAACCGAGCAAGACTTAAAAGTCTTTTCTAATTGAGATACATCTCAAGGAGTATCAAAAAGTTTGATCATACAAAGTAGCATTGGATATGCCTGATACCTATTGACAGGCCATGAGAGTGTTTGATCAAGGATGGTAGCATTAGATGCCATATACTAAGTGACAAACTATTCATTTAAATCCTCTAACAAGGTCACACCTAACAGTGTGTTTGTAACATTTAATAGTTGTATCGTCTTAAAATGGAAGCACTTCCATGTTAAGAACATTTATCCCTCCTTAGGGGATGTTTTTGACCACCATCACATTGTCCTTTCATTTCTGCATCCTCTCTCATTTTTGTGTCTGTTTAGGACCTTAATTGGGCCTCTTCGGACACCTCCCATCCCATATGGCATGTTTTCTAGGGGTCCTAACTCCCTGGGTCAAGGTCGACCTCGACCTTGACCTGGGTCCCCCTTTCAAATCTGGAAGTTAGTCGGCTGCCGGAGGTCATCACAAATTCATTTCCCGCTTCTGGGTCAGTTGTTTGGGGTTCTGAAGCGACAAATCTTAAATATTATTTAATATAGGTCCTCTTCTAGGGGCATGGGTTTAATTGGAATTTAATTCTCCTATGTCGGCCTCTCTAGAGGATTTTGCCCTAGTTTCATATAAAAGGAAGCTTTTCTCTCTCATTTTCTCTAAGCATTAATTCTAACCATAAGATCCATCAACTAAGTGAAATCAAGCAAGAATTCATCAAGCAAAAAGTTCAAGCATCCATTGTTCTACATGTTCTCAAGCTTTCAAAGTGTTCAAGTCTTCCTCTTAAGCATTCAAGTTCTCCATTGAAGATTAAGGATTCAAGCTCTCAAGCCTTTGAAGGGACTTGGTTCAAGCATTCAAGATTCATCATTCAAACCCTAGATCTATCCATCATGGTGGAGTGATCTTCCTTCAAGATCCTTTTGTGCATCTTCAAACATTCATTCATTCTCCCTTCTAAGTGGATTCCAAGCATACAATCATGGAGGTTTATGGTTTCTAATTGAGTCCAAGCTTTCATATCTACATACTTATTTACATTCAAAATACAATTGCAAATCTATTTGAATATCATAGCTTCATTATTAGATTTACTTCTACTAATTGCAAGCATTCTTTATTTCAATTATTTATTTCAAGGTTAATTCCTAAATCGGGGGTTTGACTAAGGCAAACCCCTCCCCCCAACAAACAAACCCTTTTTCTTGCAGGTACAGGTTTGGAATAACAGACCGGGACAGAGATTCAGATACCCTTTTCAACAAACTTTCGGGATATGAAAACAAAATTTCAGTCTAAGACTTTTTAGGTCGATTGTGACCTAGGGCACAATCGGAAATTCTGGCAAATGGTGACATTGACTTGAGGGTACAAATTGAAACTGTCTCAGAACATAAAAAGATTTCTGGGTTTTGTCTGCCTTTGCGTTTCTATTCCAGATTTGGTCTCAGATTTTCTAGAAAATCAACACAGGATTCAGAAAACAACATTCGTTGGATCTGCAATATTTTAAGGTTAGTGCGTTTCTCTTATTAAATTCAATTAAAAGTCTTAATCCTTCTAAAACTATCACATATCCTCTTTTATAAAATGGGAATTAGGGTTTCTATCTTTAATCCGTATCCTTAATAGGTTGATTCATTTATGCATTAATCCTTTCTTTAGGGTTAATCAATTTGGATCTTCCCTTTGGGCAATTTGGGATTAAAAGAACAATCCTACCCTCCACATTTACAAATCTAAAATATAATCAATCAATCAATCAATCTCCTCTAAACACCCCCATACACATACATACCAGATATACTTATTTTTATATATTACAACAGGGTTGGCTCTTAACCGAGCTCACTTCAGAAGAGTGAAAATTTGGGGTACTGGTCCCAGTGGTTTTTCCCTTAACAAGATTTCCACGTTAAAAATCCATGTGTCATGTGTTTATGAGTCATTACTTTACTGTTTTCCATTTCACATAAGTAAATCTGGATTGATCGGTATACACTAGTTATTTACTGTGTTTCGGTAAATAGGAAGACTGCTTATCGGTAAACATACAGAAGAAGGTTTTACAAAGCATTCTGACAAGTAGTAATTTGATATAAGTATTTCAAGGCAATTATCTTGTAGGACTGAATATAACTAGAGGCTTATATATGTGGTAATAAGTTTTAAGGGTTGATTTAAGGATTAATTTTTGAGGCCACTGATTCACCCCCCTCTGAGCTATTAATAACAACAACTTCACCTTGAACCTCTTCCAATTCATCATCACTAACATCCTCAAGATGTCTTCCTCTGTGTTGGGCTGTCTCAACAGCTTCCAATCTTGCAACCATCTATCTAAGCATATTTGCTAGACCTAGATCTACATTTCCTCTCCCACGAACCATCTTGAATCCCTTTGCAATTGTAGGTCAGATCGTAATCTGCTACCCCACAACAATATCACCAACTAGGGTTAGGGTTTACAAGAAGGAACTTAGATCTCACCAATGCCCTGATACCACCTGACACAAGGAGAGATGGCAGGAGGGGCCAAAGGCTCTCCCAACTACCAAACCAACTTGCACAGACAATGCGGAAGCAACAACAACACAGTGAGAGAAGAAACAACAGAGATCCTTTTCCTTAATTAATCAAACTCATTACATGCCGGGCTGTAAGGCATTCCTGATTTGGGCCATATACATTCAATGAATTACAAATTGATCTTCATACATGCGAGGTCACATACCTACCTTCCAGATAATTCAATACTTAATCTTCTCCTATCCTCTAAAACTTGATATCAAATCCTACTTAAGAACTGCCCCTAAAACTAAAAACATAGAAATAAATATATACAAGAGTCCAACAGAGAGGTCGACGCTCAAATCCATAAGTGAGACCTAGATTTAGGTCCACACAGCTCCCAAAGAGAGACCCCATATTAATTAAGCCACACAAATTAATTGAAGAAGTTGACCACCATATCCAATTCCAAAATAAACAACTTGGGCAAAGGATGACCAAGCAATAGAGTGACTCAGGCAAAGAACAACCCGAGCAACAAAAACATGACTCGGGCCAAGCATACTCGAGCAACATAAGACAAATCCGAGCGATAGAGAAAAGAACTGAGAAACAAGCATAACCGAGCGACAAACCTGAGCAACATAGTACTTCCAGAGCAACCTCTAAACAAACTAAAGAACAAAACAAACATTGTTTTGGTTGAGCAGGATTGCCAAGGACCCAAGATGCTCCTACATCAGAACTCTCCCAAGGGATTGAAGTTGGGCTTAATTGATTGTTCCCTAATGTAATGATATTGGGAAATTGGTTTGTAGTTTGCATGGCTAGGCTAGAGGAATCCATTTCCCACCATTTAGGCTCCATGAAAACTCCTTGAAGAGGAAAAAAACAACTCTTAGAGACAAGGCCAAGCAAAAGGAATTAGCCTTAATTGAACCACATGGAGTGTACAATGTTAGAATTAGACAATGAGATTATTGTGGATTATATTGGCTTCTTGCTTGAAGAGTGGAATGTTGTTAACTATTTAGAGGACCTGATTGTTGTTTAATTTAATGTTTTGGTTTTCTTTATTGTTAGTGGGTTAGTAGTTTATTATTCTTGATATGTTTGTTGTTGGCTATAATTTTTAGTTTTCACTTCTTATGGCTATTATTTTGTAATGTTACGTAGTGGGCTTTATTTGTCTATGCTTTACCTAGCGTATAAGTGTTTTAGACTTTCAAAAACCCACTTTTTAACCACACCATAAAAGGTCATATTTTACACAATTTTAACGATTCTAATATTTATAATTTTATTTATTGACATATGATTGAGAAAATTCGTATTTATTGATATATGATTGAGAAAATTCGTATTTATTTGATCCTATGTGTATTTCTTAATCATTGTTGGATCTAAAGACATTGTAAGACTTTTAACAAGTTGGTAAACCACAAATTTTAAAAGGAATTTGTCTAGAAAAGTTTATGAAAAGAAAGAAAGTCCTCATAATATAATTAGCGAAACTGTGTTGAATTGCATACGTTGCATTGAGTTTATGATTTCACTTTCCCTTTAACATAATCACTGTTTCAATTCTTACTTTTTATATTCCTCATGACAAAATAATCCAACATCCAATAATAATCTTATTTCAAGGCAATATATTGTATTATACTGATCACTTATATTTGAAAACAAACACAAAATTCTCAAAAAATACTTTTAGTTATTTCCTCAATCTAGAAATATCACCTCTAAACTTATGGAAGCACAATAGTTTATTAGATGAATATCATGACTAACTAAACATGTCTTTAATAAGATGGAGACCACTCTCACTATTATATACACTGAATCATTATTTTGAACAAACACACCATGAAACATCTTTCTTTAGATTTGAATGAATTTGAATAACTCTAAAATTATGGAAAAATTATCATCATTTAATATAAATATTAAAAATTAAAAAAATGTAAAATCTAACTACTACTTCAATTAAAAAGCTACTATTTTTGAAATTTGTTATATTATATTATTTACCAATATTGGCAACTAATTTACTAACTAATATTACAATTGACAAAATGAAAAATTATGTGTATTAATACATCTATTAGTATGCCCATTAAACCTTATGATGCACTATAAGGAAAGCGACCCCAAGAAAAGGGTAGGTATATGCAATTTTGACCATCACAATCAGATTCGAAATTCATTGAAAGAAGACGATTAAAAGTATTGGCCGACAATTAGGCCGCGGGAATTTGTGTTTATGATTATTTTTATAGTATAAACTTCAAACAGTTAAATTATGAGTGAATGAAAAGCAGCCGTTCTCCCACGCCTTAGGGAAGCAAAACAAAACACGGCTTCCATTCTCTTCCCCTCCTCTGGTAAAATACTTCGCTTTGTTGCAATCTCCATTAACAATCAAAATTTCTTGTTTTTTTAATTTTTTTTCTGAATACTGAATATGCTTCATATCTCTAGCATTTTTAGCTTTCAAATCAGAAAGGAATAATTTGTGGCCAAAAAAACTGTAAAACTGTAAGTTTATTTAGTTTATAATTTCTTTTTCCTTCTCTGTGGTTTCTGCGTCTCCCCTGACATGTCTTTCTTGCGCTTTATATTTAAACAAATCCAACTTGACAGTAATATACGGATTATGATCCGAAATGAAACAAAATGCATACAGTTTTTCCGGATGCTCTTCCTTTCAATCTAATAGTTTGTAAAAATCTGTTTTACATTCTCTTAAATGATCTGTCAGCCCCCTCAACTAATTTGCGAAATGACCCACTCTAGGCAATTTGCTTTGGAAGTGGTTCTCAAGAAAAGCAGTGTAATTTAAATTTTAATGTTTTTTCTGTATGCTTTGCACTTATTGGTTCGAATATTTGTTTTCTTAGCAGCAACAGATCCAAATTTGTACCATAATAGTGAATTCCAGATTAAGCTATCTGAATAAGTAACCTCTTCCAAAGCACAATCTAAACTTATTTTTGAGAGCATATCTGGGGTCTGTTAAATCCTGGTGTTGACATGGGATGGAGCTGCAGTTGGATCTCATTACCAAAGGAAGTTTCAAATTCCTGTTTCAGGACATTGCCATTGGTATCCTCTCAATCATCTGCGTTGGACTTGCACAGGGCCACGGTATCCCTTAACAGGTTAAACGGTCTTACATTTGCCAGATTGTTAAGCATCCATAGTCGAAATGTTGTTGCTAGTACGGCAAAGGTGTCTGCATCGTTGACTCTCGGTGAGAATCTGGGTTCAGAATTAAGTAAAAGTCATACAAGAAAGAAGAATAAACTGAATTTTAAGCAAGTACGGACATTGCTGATTGACAATTACGATAGCTACACTTACAACATTTTTCAGCTATTAGCCGTGGTAAATGGAGGTAAGACATCTTCCATACTTTAGATTGCACTATTTGATTCACAGCGAAATAGACTATGAGAAGAAATCTTTGATATTTTTGACTTATACTGTCATTCCCTTGTTGCTATAAGTATGTTTATTAATTGCAGAAGATACAAGTATACTCAATCTTTAGTTTCCAAATTAGAATCTACAATCACTAACGATGAGGATATGGAAAAACCAGGGGAACATCATTTATGTTGAAAGAAACGTCAGTACATCCACTTTCCTCCACGTCGGCTTGGAAATGTCTCCAAGACTGATCCAGGTCTATGCCCTCATTGAATCTGTCTCGTATTCACTGGAAGCCTTGGGCTCTTCTTGGAAATGTCAATGGCATCACAAGAACTCTCCGCGCCAGGGAGTGGAAAAGAACAAAACTAATAAAATAAAAAGGTGTAATCCATCCAGCCCAACCAACTTCTAACTCCCTTGAACCCCTTCAATTCCTTACTGCCAAACACTCCACACCCCCTTCTAAATCCTAAAACAAACAAATAAAAAATAAAACTTATCCTGTAATCTGTAGGCTCTCCCACTCTTCCTACTGCCAAAATTGTATTTATTTACCTCAAGGAGATTAGTGCTACTCGCAGTATGAGGAGACTTCCTATACTCTTATTTTGTAACTGTGCCTATCTTTTGAACATACAGTATAAAGCATAAGTTGTAATCCTCTGAATTATCAATTATGATTTTTTTTGTTCTTATGCTAATTATGCATAAAACATTGAGATTATGTTTATTCTTATTTGCAGTTATTTTTTTTAAATATTTGATGTATGGATGTTTCTGTCCTCCACATTATTCAGGCTCGCTTCACCAAAAGTTGAGCATATATCTGTACCTGTACTTGTAATACATTTGAATTACGGGATTTGAAAATAAAATATCATCATAAAGTTCTTAAACATTTTTAATTTTTTCTACGTGCAATGCGTTTTCATAGGAGATTAATCATCCAATCTAAATTTCACTTTACAGTAGTAAATCTTATCTTTTTCACTTGCTTATGTTGGTGGTCAAGATCTCTAAAAGCGATGGATGTTATGCAGTGTTGGATTGTTTTCTCTAGGATGCCGGTTCAGGTTCGAGTTTGAAGAACCGGTTCGCCGGTTCGCCAAAATTTTGAAAAGGGGTTTGGGTTCGGGTTCGGGTTCGTTAGTACAAAAATATGTAATTTTTTTTTATATATATACATATTTTGATATATATGCAGCCTAGAAGCATGAGTTAAGATTAGAATGTCACGTAGTATCATAAAAAGTAAACATT
>MU224081.1:821611-839375 GCA_018584345.1 Thuja plicata
AAATGAGGCACAATCACTTGAAGAAGGTCCACAAATCAAGTTTTCAACTCCTCCTTGCACAACCAAGCTCTTGCTCAAACACCTATCTCCTCTTGCTCAAGACCAAATAAGCTGTTTGCACACCACATTAGAAGCAACAAAAATGTCTTTAAACTCACCTTTTAGGGTTGTGGACGCCAAATTTTCATAAAATTTGCAATAAAATCCCGTTTTAAGTGAAACCGCGGGTCAAATTCGCGTCAAATTCGAACCAAATTCGAGTTTTTCGGCGAAATTCGCCTGGGTTCGAACCACAAAATTGCATTTTCGAATTTGGTTTAAAAAAATCGAACCTTGCCAGGAAAAAGCGAACCCACAGTCGAACCGGACCCTAATTTTGGACCGGTTCGAATTTGGCAGGGTCTGGATGGGGCAGGGGCCGAACCCGGTATCCTAAATTTCTACAGCGAAACAACTATAAAGATTCGTCATAGAGTTTCTTTTATCCTGTAGAGTAGTTTGCATACAAGAATATTTATCACACATGTATAGATCTAGTGTCTTGCTAAATCAAGCATTATAATTCTCCTCTTATTTTCTTTTAAAGAGTTTATAAAATATTGCAAGGCATATTTCTCATGCTGTAGGCCAGTTTCCATCACACACTAATGTGGCATGGATATTATCTGAAACTAGCTAATGGATTATTCAATACAACAATAGTGATCTGATGACGTACTGTTAATCCCATAATCATATCTAGACCCTTTCAGCTTTGTTATTAGGTTTTGTAAGAACCTTGGCCAAACCTTGAGCAATCTAGATCAATTATAGACTCAGCTTGGGTTCGGCCATG
This sequence comes from Thuja plicata, assembly GCA_018584345.1. Taxonomy (NCBI): domain Eukaryota; kingdom Viridiplantae; phylum Streptophyta; class Pinopsida; order Cupressales; family Cupressaceae; genus Thuja; species Thuja plicata. Next base: position 822,447 of record MU224081.1, read on the forward strand.
GTTCTACCATGGGCTTGTTGATATCTAGCTCAATTTTTTTAATATCCTTGTCTACAACAATTGGAACCTCCTCTTGATGACAATGGGGATGGGGAAGCTTTGGATTTGGGAATTAGAGATCGCTTGAAGATATAGAAAGCTTGAAATTTTCAATGCATAAGGGAAAAGACTCATAGAGTCTAATGTTGAATAATAATGCTGTAGGTTGTGGCTAAAGGCTTAATTCTCTAAGGTGATTCATCATCCTCTTGGTAGAATCAAGGGAAAATAAATCTTTCATATGCTAAAAGCAAGGGGAATATTTATAGGCTTGAAGCTTCCCAATTATGGGGAAGTGATTGGGAGAAGACTAGAGTGCTGATTGAAGAGCTGATTGAAGAGTTGATTGAGAGTCAAGGGGAGAGGAGAACCAGTTAGGGGAAGAGTTGGTTTAGTTAGGATTGGAAACAACTCTCAATCATGAACAAAATTGGTGGCAAATAGGTTGGAATTGAAGTAATCACACATCTACCAAACATGATAGGGTCGCCTCTTTCGGGGGTCAAGGTCTCACCCAAGTGACCCTACAATTGAAGACAAGTTGCTTGAGTGACCATACAATCTCTTGAGGAACCTTTTAGTTTAGATCTACAAAATATTTTGGTATTGTGTAAGCACTTGCAATTTAGTTTGGAGGTAGAGCAAAATAGATAAAGGCTAAGATGGACAAGAACATTGTCATCAAGTTGGAAAATGTTGAAGGGTGTGTGATTTACACCACAGGGTTGTGAGGTAGATTGCTAAATCATCATTGGATCACCTTGTTGCCACATGCAATTATCAAGCACTTACACAAATCAACCAAGAATGTAGACCCAAAGGAAAGGACATATCAAATTTGGATGAGTGACAATGTGTTGACACATTGTTTGTGTTTATACAAATGGGCTTCTTTGCAACCTTGTAAGATCACCATATTGGCAGGAAATGGTGAGAGGGGGGGGGGGGGGNATATTGGCAGGAAATGGTGAGAGGGGGGGGGGGAGGTAAATAATGTACCTATGGGATATAGAAAGTACATTGCTTATATAAACTCGAAGGGGTGTGACCAAACGTCACCACCGATTCCTAACCGCAGATCGGTAGTAACTAAGTACCGTCGGAATACATGTAATATAACTAACACAACATAAGTAAGTACTACGGCTAACATCATCCCCCCTAAAGAAAAGTCGTCTCCGGACGACAACAAAATGTCCACGACAGAAACAAAATAGGAACGAGGAACCACACATACAAGAACTAGGAACTAAGTGGGGGCTGAGAAGGCGTCCCTGAAAAAGAAGCCGATCTAGTTGACTTCCCTAGCTGCTCACGAAGTGCATACAACTGTTCTGTCTGGGCCTTTAGTTGACTCTTAACTCGTAGCTCATTCTCCAAGGAAGATTTCACTATCCCGGCTGCATTCAGGAGTTCTTTCTGCTTGGCTTCCTCCGAATTCCGCGCTTGATCCTGCTTCTGAGCCATACGGTCTCGGTCCTCGGTGAGTTCAGCACAACCTTCTTAGTTGCAAACTGAGTTTCCTGTTCCCCCTGTGCCACATGGTGGGCCTCCAAATGAGTCTCCAGAGTTTGTATCTCTTCGTTTAAGGACCCCTCCATAGTGATCCAATGTTGCCGCTGGTCATCTATAGCCCTCTCCAAATCAACCAGTCAAGTGGACAACTCATGCTTGGCCTTGGCCGCGATCTCATGCGCATCGGTAGAGGCGGCTTCAATACGCCGCAGAGAATAGAGCAACTCCTGAAAAGCTCTCTCCAAATCCGTCACCGAGGCGGTTACCTAACTCTCTACGACAGGGTCTAGCACCCTCTAGGCCTCCCGCATAGCCTCTGTCTCAGAAGTAGGCCAATCTCTTGTGAAACACCTGTCAAACTCAGTATAACAGTCCCTGCGTACGAAGGTAAGGAGGCGCTGCAAGTCCGCGGCTACATCCTCGAGAGCCTGCAGCTGCGCTCTGGCCACCATCTCCCTACCCCGTGACACTACATTTGTCCAAAACTCCATGTCGTCCCGGCGTCGAGGCTGGTGGATCCGAGGCCTGCTGCTCTACCAAAGACAACACAATTTGGACCTCTGTCGATGCCAGTGGTGTGTTCCGGGCCCGTGAACCAACTGCCTCGGTCTCAACTACCTCATCCGGGCGCAGAGAAAACTTCACAGGTTCCTCTTCTGCTGGTGTAAGCTCAAACATGGTGAGCCACTGCTTCATTTCGACTTTTCGTGCCTCCTCTAACTGTTCTTTTGCACTCAGTCCTCTGCTCTCCTCTGGGGGCTCTATCTCGGCTACTGTGACTGGTTCCCTTACCATGACTGAAATTTATGGAGGTGCAACTGGACTCAGAACTACTGGGGCCTGCGGTTGCCCGAATGCCGGACTAGTAAGCATGGCAGCCGTAGTGGCTGGAGCGTATGGGATAGCCCCGAGCTGTGGTGGAGCGAACAGGACAGCCCGTGGTGTGGACTCCACTGACAACTCCATACGGGTGTGGCTGCTAGTCTCGGATGGACTATTGTCCGATGATGTAGGCTCGTGGCCACTGTCAATATCGTCAGATGTTGTCTCCTGCCGTCTCTTCCGTTGCCCAGATGGAACCTCCCCAATATCCAAGTATCTCCAACAAAAAATTAAGGGCTCGTCAGTAGAAATAATGCTTTTTGGCCTCACTACCAACTTCTCCTGCGGAATTTGCAGCCGCGTGGCCTCCAGGAATAGCCCTATGGCATGATGGGGCATGTAGAAAGTACGGTGTTGCAGACTCAGGAACTCATACATCCTATGAGCCATCAACGTTGCCCAGTCGTACACTGTGCCATTGAGAATACCGCACATCAAGGGAATCTGTGTAATGGGGATGTCGGAGGCCCTGCTCGCACTGGTGAGCCGACTTTGAATAACATCCATAATGCACTGCCAATGCCCTTCGGTGATCTCTGCCCTCTTCAATCCTCTGCCTAAAGTTGTTCTTGCTAGGGCTTCCACTTCCTGGGGGGTAATATTTCCTGCCACCCGTCGGATCCAATTTTCCTTGACCTCCTGTGTCATTTTCTTGGGCTTGGTATTGATCTTCTGCCCTCTCGTTTTAATTTTTTAATTTTAATTTTTTAAAGTTTTAAAAAAAATAAATAAAAAAATTGCCTTATTGGCTGTCTGGGCCCGCCGGTGGGTCGTCGTTTTGTCGCCGCTCGCGATATGGCTTCAGTTTGGACCCATTTATTATGTCGGGGACTTCCTTGCCATCGAGCGTCCACGGTTTAATTGCCCCATTGTCACCGACTTGTCTAACTTGGTACAGCCCAACCACTTTACCTTAAACTTGTCGGGCTTAATCTCGTTCTTACCATTGTATTTTAATACGAGTTGGCCTGGTGTGAACTGAATGCGTTTGAGGTGTTTATCATGCCAAGCCTTCCGACGTAGTTGCGCCACCTTCGTTGCCCATTGTGCCAACATTCGCCGTTCGTCGAGTTTGTTAAGGGCATGCAAATGTTCTTGGAGGCTCTCCATGTTGCCCAGTTTGTTGTCGAGTCCTATTTGGAGACTCGGCACCATGAATTCCGCCGGGACGACGGCCTCTTGTCCGTACATCAACTGGAATGGAGTGTCTCGTGGTGACCTTGTATGCCGTACGGTATGCTCATAGTACCGACGGAAGTCACTCTTCCCAGTCCTCGCCCTCTACTCCGCACGACTTGTAAATTACCGACATGATATTGGTAGCCTCGACCTGCCCGTTTGCCCTCGGGTAGTAGGGGCTCGAGAGTGAGTGAAAAATTTTAAATTCCATGGTGAGCAACTGTATTACATGGTTAACGAAATGCCCTCCTCTGTCGCTCGTGAGCTGAATAGGTATGCCGTACCGTGTGATTATCTGTTCATAGATAAATTTAGCTGTGCTTACTGCGGAGTTGTCCGACAGGGCTCTAGCTTCGACCCATTTGGTAAGGTATTCACTTGCCACGACAATGTATTGACACCTGCGTCTCTTGCTTGCCTTTAGGGGTCCGACGAAATCTAGTTCCCATCGCTCGAACAACTCCCGAGCGTTGGATGGGTTTAATGGCATAAAGTCCTGCTTGAGTGGTTTCCCAGCTCTTTGACAAGTGTCGCAACTCACCACCCATTCCCGTGCGTCATTAGACAATGTGGGCCACCATAGCCCTGCGAGTAAAACCTTCCGCGCTGTCGTATCCGGTCCCATATGCCCTCCGGCGGGAGCTTCATAGGCCTCCCTCAGAACACCCTGTACTTCTTCCATCACACACCTCTGAAGTACCTGGTCGGGTCCCATTTTGTACAATAGCCCGTTAATGAGTTGGAAGGTCTTACTTCTGAGGACAAGTTTCCTTCTCTCTCCTGGCGGCATTCCCTCCGGAAATTGTCCTGTGGACAAGAATTCTCCAACGCTTGCATACCACGGAGGAAGAACAACAATACGAAAAAGATGGGTGTCTGGGAAGTCGTCATTCACCCCCTCGGGCGGCTCCCCAGATTTGATGCGCGATAGGTGGTCTGCACACGTGACTTTTTCCCGGTCGTACTATGATGTTAAAGGTGAACTCCTGCAACAGAAGCAACCATCTGCTTACTTGGCCCTGAATAAGTGGTTTGTTCACCAGGTACATTAAGGCTTGATGATCCACGAAGAAGGTGAATGGGGTAGCGAGTAAGTAATGCCGAAATTTCTGTACAACATACACCATCCCCAACGCTTCTCTCTCCGTCGTGCTGTAATTTTTCTCTGCCTTTGAGAGGAGCCTGCTTGCAAAGTATATGGGGTGATCTAACCCGTGGTCACCCGTCTGTGCCAACGTGGCTCCGATCGCAAAGTTGGATGCATCCACATGCACATGGAATTCTTTGTCCCAGTTAGGGTACGCTAGGATAAGTGCGGCTACCAACCTTGCCTTAAGGTCTTCAAAGGCTTCCCCTTGCTTCGTTCCCCAATTATAAGGTTCTCCCTTCCGAGTTAGTTGATCCATTGGGCAAGATACATAAGCAAAATGTTTGATAAATTTCCGATAGTATCCTATATGTCCGAGGAATGATTTGAGTCCTGAAACATCCATAGGTGGTTCCATCTCGAGAATCACCCTTATCTTGTCCGGATAAGTTTTTAGTCTAGCCTTACACACAATATGTCCAAGTAGTTTCTCCTATGGTACCATGAACCGACATTTCTTGGGGTTGAGGGCTAGCTGTGCCCGTCTGCATCTTTCCATGCATTCCCGAAGGGCGACCAAATGGGTATCTTCGACACTAAAAATAGACCAATCGTCCAGAAAGGCTTTGAAGTTGCCTACGGACATTTTGTCAAATATGTGCAGGATTATTCTTTGAAATTTCGCCGGGGCATTGCAAAGTCTGAACGACATTCGGTTATAAGCATATACACTATCCTCTTCTATGAACGTTGTCTTCAACTTGTCTTCTTCGGTGATGGATATTTGATTGTATCCGGAGAATCCATCCATGAAGGAGTATATCTCATGACCAACAACCTCACCCAAGATACTATCAGTGAACGGTATCGGGAATGGATCCTTTAGGGTCACCGCATTGAGGCATCGAAAATTGACACATCCAAATTTGATTTGCCTCCTTTAGTGAGATAACTATTGGTGAGACCCATTCGCATGTTTGGACTTTGAATATGATCCCGACTTCTAGCATGCGCTCGATTTCGTCATTCACTCGTGCCGAGTAGTTTTTATTCATCCTGTATGGTCGTTTCTGCACAGGCACGGTCCCAGGTACTAACGGAATTCGATGGACACAATTCCGGTGGAACCCCCTTGAGGTCCTTATATGTCCAGGCGAAGACATCTCGGTACTCCATGAAAATTTTGAACGCTGCTGCTTTTAACACTGGATTCCAATCATCGCCTACGAGAATGTTTTTGGGGATATCTTTTGTTCCTAAGTTCACGGTTTTCACCGACGGCTCTTCATACTTGATTGGTTTTTCTTCGTCAAACTTGTGTGCAGGGGTTTCTTCCACCCGAGCCTCCCCTTCCTTGTACTCACCGTACTCTCGCGGAAACAAGTCTCTCTCCGGCCCTTCGTCCACATGTAGCATGTTACAGTGAAACAATTCATAGTCTTCCATTTGCCAATGGAAGAGCCCATTTAATGAATCTAAGTCGTCTTCGGAGCACTCTTCGAGTTCCAGTACCCCTTCCTTGTTCGGCTCCATGCGTTGTCTCCCTTTGTCAACCTCTTCTTCGGTGTCCGATCTTGACGAGGATGCCAGGTCTTCACTAGCCAATTGATTTCTCAAATCGATTGTAAATTTCCGGCCATCTCTCTCCATCGAAATTACGTTCTGTTTCCAGTCATGCTTAGCTTTTGCTTGCACAAACCATCCTCTCCCTAGGAGAGCGTCGTATCCCTTTTTCTTCACTAGAATGACTACGAAGTCCATTACGAACGGCTGGGTGCCAATCATTACCCTTTGTGCCATTAATGTACCTATGGGTTTGATCCCATGCTGGTCTGCTCCTACCAATTAGAAGGTTGGTGACCACAGTGTCGGTCGCCCGATTTTCCTCCATGTCTCTTCGGGTAGAACATTGACACCCAATCCTCCATCGATGATAGTGTCGGTAAGTATTGTGCCAAGAATTCCCATCTCCACTACTGCAGAATGCCTTCCAGTGTTGAGTGCCAACAACATCGGGTCCTCAACAGAATTTCCCTTCCTAAGGGGGTTTGCCTTCGTCTCGGTTACCTTCTGCACGTTAGGAGATGGTACCATATTAAGTAGGGTCGTTCTTAATTGTGGCATGGCTGCAAGGAGGTCTCCCAATTGTATTGGGATTTTTGTCTGCATCACTTGCCTTAGTATATTGTGTTCCGTGTGACCTCCTTCGGAGGTTCCCGCGGCGTCATGTGTTTCTTTCCATTCGGCCATCATTCCTCTCGGCCTTGCGTACTCTTTTCTTCTCAGTCTCTGGATGTGGGTAGCTGCCCTTCTTTGCCCGCTCCCGGGTGATTGCCAACACCTCCCCTTCATTGCCTTCGATATTTAGGAAGTTTACGCCAGGTTTTGGGCATTTTGTGTCGTCGTGGTCTCCGGGCCCGCACCATTTGCAAAGAAATTGTGGCTTTTCCCCCCTCGGGCACTCCCTCGCAAAATGCCCCTATTGACTGCATGCTCGACATTGAATCATTGGCCTCTCGCTAGCATCGTACTGGATGCGGCTCCAGCCTCCGTCGGTGTTATTATTGTCGTTTCCCCTTCCTCTACGACGGTTATTCCGGTAGCCGTCGGACGATGCTGTGTTCTGTGTGTTCCCGGGTGCTGTTGAAGTTGACGATTCTTGCGTGAACATGACTTGCTGGTTGCCCCGTGTCTTCATGTTGAACAAACATTCCTTTGTGGAATGGCCCGTCATTTGGCAAATGTCGCAGAACATTTTCTTTGGGCATGCGCCCTTCGTGTGGCCGGCCTCCTTGCAGTCGGTACACCACAAGTCTCCTTCGTTCCAACTGGTGCTTCCCTTCATAGTTTTGAATTCTTTAAGCATCCTTTCCATATCCTTTTGTAGTGCGATGACTTTTCTCTTTGCTTCTCTGCCACTGCCGCTATCGTCCCCTGAAGTGTTGTCCTCATTCGACGAAGAGGACTGGTTTTTCTTCTTCTTCGACATCTTTTGTTCGCTTTCCAGGTCCATCGCCCAGTTATATGCGTCGTCGTACGAGGTGGGAGGAACTATCTTCATCTTCCTTCGGAGGTTTGATTTCAGCCCTTCGACGAACCATCTCTTCTTCAAGCCGTCAGTTGGCTGACTCTCCATCTTTCCCACAAGTTCTTTTAGTCGGCGACCGTAGGTCCGTACGGTCTCCTTTTTGTCTTGCTTGGTTCCATATATTTCCGAGACGATTTCATTGTCGTCTCGCAGGAGCCTAAACTCCTTTTCGAATGCCTTCTTCAATAAGTCCCAGGTGGTCACTCTGGTTTTGTCTAAGTCAGAGTACCAATCGATTGCTACCCCTCAGAGGGTTGCCGGAAACTGTTTCATCCATTCCGCCTGGTCAGCGACTCCATTCGCGGACGAAATTGTCTGACATGTGCGGCAATGCCGAACAGGGTCTTCTTTTCCATCGCCATGGAACTTGGGTAACCTCTCTTTGTTAGCCGCCATATTCACCCTTGGGGGTGGGACGGTGGTATGTACCACCTGTTGCGTTGGTGGTTGGTTCGCCGGAAGTGTTTGCTGTACTAGTTGTACGACAGGCTGAGATGGTCCTGTCTGCGTCGGTCCTCCGAAATTGTTTTCTTGGTTAATTGATGTTCCCGAACTACTCGGAGTGGTGTGATCCGCATGCCTTTCTGTTACTTCGACACTTTCCGCGGCAACTACACAAGTGTGCTCCCTCCGTTCGGCTTCCTCTTCTGCCTTCCTTCGGACTTCTGTCCTTGGGGTTAAAGTTAAGGTCCCGAACAAGCTCGTTGTTTCTTCTAACAGATCCTCGTTGTCACTTCCACCATCCTCCTGGTTAGGTTCCTCTAGACCGTTGCCTTCACTTACCCCCTCTGGTAGTCTTTCGGCACGTCTCCTGAACCTCTCCCTTCGCTCGGCTTGCTGTTTGTCGAGTACTGCTTTTCGGAGAGCTTGTTCTCCCTCAAGATCCTTCTTTAAACTCCTATTCTTATTCAACTGGTTGAGCATAAATGCTTTTCCTTACACCAATAATCAAACACAAAATTCCTAAAAATAAAAGGACACTTTTATTTATTCATGTTTTATTACAATATCTTAATGGAATGATCTTGTCATTCTTATTTTTCACAGTGTCCTTCCTTCCTTCCGTCACCTTCAGACATAACTATTCCCAACGACGTTTCCCATCTCGTTCCTCCTGAAGTCTTTTGTTTTCCCGTTCGTGGTACTCCTGGAGGACTTCCTGCCGTCGTTGCTCTTGAGCAATCCCCTCTAGGAAAGCGCGTTGTGCAAGTGATACCTGTGCCAATAGGCGTGGAAGGTGATTTAGCAATCGATTGGCGGCAGGATTAGCCTCAATCGCAGACCACACTGCACTTGTTGGAACTTCCCCTTTGTAGGCCTCCCGATGGACGTAGGTTTCTATTGCCGCTTGGAACATGATTCGAAACTCCCGTGTCTGATTAACTTCCCCTTCGTATAGTTTTGTACGTGCGTCGTCCGCCTTTGGATTGATTTCATCAACAAATAGACCCATCGTGTCTGCACGCCATCCAGTTCTTGTCTTCCCAAACCCGTCCAGGCAACGATGCTAGATGTTTACCCGCTGGGGTAACCTAGTTTACTGATGCATAGACGTTATACACAGAAATACAAATACATAAGATAGATTAGAGAATACCAGAGTCTTTATTAATCATTCGTAATTTGAGTACATTTTTTTTTTCTATTAAGATAGTTTAATAATTTTTACAAGTATAGAGCAGAGTCTGAGTATCAACATCATTTTTCACACCCCCTTTACATATACAATTACCAAAATAGGGGGGTGATATTACTTAACTATATCTAATGCTTCTGAGATTACACCATAAGTCTACACAATATATGGCTAGTTACATATTTATCAAAAAAGAAGGATCTTAAAGTGCTGCTGTAGTCTAGTCCCAACCATCGGTGTGGCTGTCTTTATCAGTTTGGACCCCTGGAATCTCCACAGATGCCTGCTCCTCCTCCTGCCTGTTCCTTGTCACCCAGCCTGACTGAGTGTCAATAAGCACTTCCCTCTGAGCACTGCTATTAATCTGCCATCCAGTGATCCTATTGTTCAGATCCTCCACTTCTGTGGGAGCTAGGAAACTTTGGTACTCTGCAATATAATTTGCAGCTTGCACTTGGTCTTTGTTGATCAACAAGCAGCCTTCTTGAACTAACTTCATAAATTCACTCCTCGTAATGTGAAGCACCAAGGAAACCTGTGTCATGATAAAGAAGTGTGTGAGTTTAAAGTTAAACTCAGTAAGTTTCCTCCTCTCAGCTCGAAAAGCTTCTCTATTCCGGTCCTTCCACAGAGTCCATAGCACCTCAATTGTTAGAGCAAACCAAAACTTATTGAGTTTAGAGTCAAATCTTTCCACATAACCAGCAAGGATTTCGGCCCAAGAAAAACCAGACATGCAATTCCAAAGACAAGGGGATCCAAGAAAAATTGACCAAATCTTACGTGCATATATACACTCAAAAAATAAATGCTCAAAAGACTCAACAACATTACATAGACTACAAGAAACAGGAGCAAGACCAATAGAAGAAAGCACCTTCCCAACAACCAATTTCTTAAACAAAAGCAACCATTTAAAACAATTTTTTTTTGGTTCTGCTTTACCTTTCCAAAAGTAATAAAAAAAGAAAATCCAATTAGAAAAAGGGTTAATCTGCCCCCAGCACTGAGTCACCCAAGCAATGAGAGAGGAATCATTCTTCATACAGTGATACAAGTTCTTAGTTTTAGTATCTATCAACAAACTGCCATCAGACCATTTAATTTTATTAAGGAAAGTTTCTGAATCAATAATCTCTCTTGTGTTATTATTATGGATTGCTTTCTTAATCAGTGTATAAGTCTTCTTCTGCGAGTCAGGGATGCTAAATTGAGCCTTAATATCCTCCCACTCACCTAATTGCCCACCATCCAAGATGTCTTGAATCAGAGAGATCCCTTTCAGATTCCATAACTTTGCAGAACAACTCTGAGTTAGAGCCAAGGGTTTGCCATTGCAATAGAGCCCCCACCAAATAGATCTATCCTTAACAAGAAAGTAAGGAGGACCTCCTGCTGCCCCCCTCTCCAGGATGAACTGCCTCACCTGGACCCATGCCTTCCAAAATACTTGAAAAATCTTAGACCCGAACAATCTCATACTAAATTCACCAAATACAATATCAAAAACCGGCACACCTTTCCACTGCTTCCCTTTTCTGATAACCGACTTGCCAATATTATTTCTGATAAGGATTTTCCATGGTTCGTTACCCCAGAGAGATTTTAGCACCCATTTGGATGCAAGGGCAGAACCATGTGCCCTAAGGTCCTTCAACCCCAACCCACCTTGACTCTTCTCTTGACAGCACCAGGCCCATTTAACACAATGCCTTTTCTTATTACCCTTCCCATCCGACCATAGGAAGTCTCGGAGAATCTTCTCAATCATATTCACCTGTGAAGTTTGAAACAACCAAGCTGAAGCATAGTAAATGTGGTGAGCTGCAAGAACTTTTTGTACAACTTGGAACCTTCCTGCAATGGATAAGGAGTGTGTCTGCCATTTGATATGTTTCTTACTAATTTTGTCATATATCCAATCCCACATATCATTCAGCTCGGGTTCTACTGAGAAGGGGATACCAAGGTATCTGACTATCTGGTTTGGCCCAGCCCATTGCCATCCCTTACATGCCAGCCAATCTGGTGGCTCCTGAGACCAACCCAACACAGTGGATTTTGAAGGAGAAATTTTGGATCCCGATGCTAGACAAAAAAGATTTAGCCTCTTAATGGCATTATCAAAATTGACTACTGCGAGACCAAGAAAGAGAGATGTGTCATCTGCAAACTGAACATTAAGCAGTTCTTCCTTATTAGGAAGAGAGATCCCTTTTAAGGGAGGTCCTAGTTCTGGAGCCCTTAAGGTATAAAACAGAGCATCTGCAGCAATTACAAACAACAGAGGGGCAATAGGGCATCCCTGCCTTATAGACCTTTGAAGCACAATAGGGTCGGACAATGTGCCATTAACATTGATGACTGTAGTAGCATCCTTAAATAGAATGCTTATCCATTTGCAATAGAGTTCTGGAAATCCAAATGCTTTCAACATACCTAGAACAAATCCCCATTCTATCCTGTCATAGGCCTTTTCAAAATCTAACAAAACCATAGCCACCTCCTGTCCATCTGCCTTAGCCCAGTGCATGGCCTCCCAGCTGGTAATCAGGTTCTCTAGAATGTATCTCCCTTGAATAAAACCAGTTTGTGTCTGTGAGATGAATCTATTCAGAAGAGGGGCAATCCTTCTAGCAAGAGCTTTAGCTAAAATTTTATATGATAGGTTCAAGAGTGTGATCGGCCTCCAATTCTTGACAAGAGATCTATCACCTGTTTTTGGAAGGAGTTTAACAACTCCTTTATTGATATTCCTTCCTAGAGACCCCTTTAAGAAAGCTTCTTCATACACATATAGGAGTTCAGTACATATCCAGCTTTTGTTTTTCTTGTAAAATTCAGCCGGGAGACCATCCATCCCTGGGGATTTCCCATTTGAGAAAGAATCAATGGCTGCAGAGATTTCTTCCACAGAGAGCACCTTACTGAGATTGTTCTGCTCTGTTATTGAGAGTTTTTGAGGGATGAGATTCAAGCACTCATTCATTGCTGCTTGGCTTTCAACCGACACCTCTGAGGAAAATAGATCACTATAGAACCTGTAAAAAGCATTCAGAATCTCCTCTGGTTCACTAGTATATCTACCTTCCAACTGAATTTCATTAATCAATTCTCTTTTATGTTTAGCCCTTATAATATTAAAAAAGTACTCAGTGCCCTTATCCCCCTCATTAATCCAGTTCATCTTGGCTCTAATTTTCTGCCCCTGCACCTTATACCTCTGAATGATACTCAATTTATGTCTGGTGTTAGCCAGCTGGGTTTCCAATACCTCATTATTCCCTCTGTCCTGCAATTCTTTTTCAATAGCATTCAGCTTGTTCTGCCATAATGATTCTTCTTTATTCCTATCCATTGCCAATTTTTTTCCAATTACTTGAAAAAGGTTTTTCCAAGTATCTACTCTCAGATCCCAGAGTTTGATAGGACCTAAGAGAGGGTTACCAGTACTAGTAATTTCCGAGACCATAAGAATAGCCTCTAAGTTATCAGGATCTTCAAGGAGCGAGGTGTTTAGTTTAAAGGGGCTATCCTTCCTATGCAAATCATCCGGACTCCTATAATCTTTAATCTTGCAACAGGTATGAATAGGCGAATGATCTGAAAGTGAGGCAGGGAAAACTTGAACAGGGGCATGGTTACTGTCTGGGATGAAGGATACCGATGAGACATCTCCATAGAATCTGTCCAACCTACAGTAGACTCTTTGTTTACCTTTTTGATTATTGCACCAAGTGTACCATATATCAGGAAACTTACCGTACATATGTTCCATAGGATCCAACAGATTAAACTTCCTTTTGAACTTGTGCCAGAAGAAAAGCTCATTGCCTTTCCAAGACTGAGCCCGCCCTCCTAATTTATTTGCTCTGCGTTCCACCATGTTGAAATCACCAACAAATACCCAAGGGACTTTAGGAAGATGAACACAACACCACTCCCATAATTCTGCTCTTGCTCTATAACAATTTGGGGCATACACATTACAAATACCAAACACATTCTCCCCCTGTTTCAATGTCACCCATATTGCACACTGACAAGTAGAGCACCCATGATTCACAATAAGACTCCCATTTTGGATTAATTAGGATTGCGACTCCTTTTCCTCTCTCATGGTTCGAGTGAAATCCCATAGCTTTGTCCCAAAGGAACTTCAAAATGGAATGCGCTTGAAAACCTACCGCCTTAATTTCTTGCAAACAAATAAAATCTTTTAACTTGAAATTATTACACCACCTTCTAACTAAGTACTTCCTATCTGGCATTTCTAACCCCCGGACATTCCAACTGTGAATGTGCAGCATCATGATAACTTGGGGGGGGGTTTTGGTGTTCTTACACCACTTATTGAAACAATCTGGCAAATTCTTACTCCCTCTACCCCCACTGGATAAAGAGTTCCTTTCCGCAGTCTTCCTCTTTTTCCTGACAACTTCTGTAAATTGACCTTCCCGATTAGAGGCAACCAAAGCAAGGGAATCCGATGAGGCAATTGATACTGGAGGCGGGGGGAGCAATTTGATATTATCTTGGTGCAACTTACTGGCTCGTTCATTAATAGTCAAGATGGCTAACTGTTGAGCGTTCAAGGTAGGCGGCTTATTCCTACTGGCAGGGGGCTCTAAAGAAGGACCTCTAAGCTGATGGACAGTTAGGGGAGTGGGGACAGTATCCAAAACACCATTCTTAGCAGGGACCACTTCAAATTCCTCGTCAAAGAGAGGATTCGATAACGACACAAAACTATTAGAAATGGGGATATCCACAGAATTCGACACACCAGACTGAGAACAAGGATTCTTATCAGAATCTATGGAAGAAATGACAACCACTTCCTTACTTTGCGTAGAGGCTGCCGCATTATTACTAGCTCCCTCCAAAGGGTTTGACATGCCACCCACCATGTTACCGCTTTGATCTTTATTATTAACCACATTGAATTTTTCCTTCTGTATATGCTTGAGAGCCGGGCATTCTCTCTTTGTGTGGCCATTGCACCTGCAATGGAAACACGCACTAAGGTTCCCTAACAATGAGATATCCCAGCAAAAAGATTCCCCATCAAAGTCTAACGAAATGATCTCCGGAAAGTCTACCTTGGGGTCAAGGGCCACAAGAACTCTGGCATTTAGATGGGGCAAAGTAACTCTAGACTGCTCAATCTGAAGAACCGAACCTAACGGCTTAAGAATCTGAGGGATAAAGGGCCAAAATTCCACGTTGAGGTTTACAATAGTCACTATATCATATATCTCGAATAGAAAGTACATTGCTTATATAAACCCGAAGGGGTGTGACCAAACGTCACCACCGATTCCCAACTGCCGATTGGTAGTAACTAAGTACCGTTGGAATACATGTAATATAACTAACACAGCATAAGTAAGTACTACGGCTAACACATATCCTCTGGCACTTCACCACATATTTATGAACATCATCACACTTGATGGAACACTGTAATTCACACACACAATCCGCAATCAAGGAATATAAAGCAAGAAGGAATATACAAGGGCAATAGGGACATCTGGTCCAGTCAGCAAGTGCAGAAGGAAGACAATCAGCAACTGCAAAATGACACATCATCATCACCAGTTCACTAGCAAATAGGAGGTCAAACACGGGTTGCAGTTTTCATTGCTTAATAGTCACCAGAAACATCGCCATTGGAGGTGGTAATAGTAAATTGCCTTGAAATCAATAAAGTTGATAATTCAATTGAGCTACTTTTTAATTGTTAAGGCCCTATAAATAATTACATTAGATATCGTGGCCTCCAAAAGACATATTAAGTGGCCAATATATATATTCAGATCGGAGGTCACAATCAATTCATAGTAAATATCTTCCCAATTGTGATCAATCTACATCACCAAATCACCCTATTGATCGATTCATTAAAGATGCGAGTCATTAATCAGCAATAAATATATACAGTCAGCACTTAATAATCATAATCAGCAACTCATATATTGATTCAGCCAGTGATAGTAATACAGACAGCATTAATATACGAGCAAAAGGAGATTACATCTGCAATCCAGGAAACTAAATAATAAGGGATTGCTAATTTTTTGAACTATTTAGTTAGGGATTTGACAACAAGGTCCTTGAGGAATTTGTACTAGGGTCCATTATAGATAGAATCAAAGAGTTGAGATGTATTTATTACAGCAATTAAGCAATCTCACCCATCATCAATAAAATACTTTTCCTTGTCTTTTCTACCTAATAATTGTTGGAGATTGCTCAAGTGAAGCAGCAGACCCTTTGCCTCAAACGCTTAAGAGTACAAATACTACAAATCAAGATAAATATGTCCCAAATTCCATAGGACCAGGAAAGGGGACATTACAGTCTGGCACCCTCTCTGGAATTTTCGGTAATTTATTAGCCTTCCTTGCATAAAATCTTACCCCTATACCAGACGCCTCTTGCTGCTGTTAATGACTGCTAAAAAGCACTTCGAACCAGCCTGGGAATGGTGCCAATGTTCACCAAATTGCAGTCTCTTAATCCCTCTTCAGCTGGGCCCTTTAAACTGATTATTTTCTCTGTAAATCTTCTTCCAATGTGCACAATCTTGACCTCAAAATGAAGCCAACAAATAAACAATCTTCAGCTGATATCTCACAACCTTAGAAAACTGATACAATGAAGAAGCTACGCTCTCCAATGCCCAAAAAGCTCTAGAATTGCAGAAACCCTTGTCCCTGTTCTCCAATGCTCAGTAAATTCATGAAATGAGTTTTCAAAATGCCAAAGAAGAATGAATTCGATTTCATTGAGGGAGTATTTATAATTCCTCCTTAGGGTTCGATTTTCCCATAAAGACATATTAATAACATTTAAAAATGTTATTTCATTGAGACTTAGGGAAAACATTTAATATTTCATTAAAATTGGCATTCATAATTAATTCCTCAAATGACCCCCTTTTAATGGTAAATTGACCCTCAAGTTATAACATTAAGTCATAACTTATATTATCACTTTTTTTTTAATAAATAATTATCATTTAGGCCAATTAAACATTAATAACTAAGTAGCCGATCTTGGTTCTGGTTCGGATTTGGGTTCGGGTTCGGGGATTCGGCAAAAAATTTTTTGGGCCGGATCCTGGTTCCGCGGGTATATATATAGACATTTTTGAAAAATATATATATATATATATATATTATAAATTTATATATGTATGTATATTCATACATTCCATACATTTAACATGTCAATGCTCATTCATCATTAGTTCAAAACTTCAAAGTTGAAACATATAATGATAATAATAAAAAGTTAGAAGCGTGATTCTCATATGACATAATGATAAAATGATAAATCCATAATTGTCAGTATACGATTATATAATATTCATACTTTGCAAAAGTCTCAAATTGTCATTACATGCTGAAAATTTAAATCACAAGCATAAAAGGGTCGAATTAGGATTTAGAAGGGTCAAATTAGGTTTAGTTTGACTTTATTTATTAAAAAAAT